>CM056377.1:46790775-46954078 GCA_029718625.1 Synaphobranchus kaupii | reverse complement strand
CAAAATTGACTACAGCTACTTAACCTCTACATTTTCAGATTATTGTCTTGTCCTCTTATCTCAGACTTATGCACACGTCCTCAGCCTCTCAAAGCTCTGAACACTTGTTTCTGTGCTTCTTCTTCCTCCTTGTAACTTCGTCAATGTGCCTGGCTGACTGTACATGCAGCCCCCCCTCAAGTCAGACGCGCAGTGACGTTCACACATACTAATGTCCTCCATGGTCCCCAAGTCAGCGCCGTTTCACATCAATCCGCAGAGCAGGGTCGAAATCACGTGGAAAGTTTGCACGACGATCTGTCGCCGAGCGTTGCAAGGCTCTTGTGGGCGGGGTCCTGGGGGCGTGGCAGGCATCCCTATTAGCGCAAACGAAGGAGAGCACAGCTTCTGGCAACTAGTAAACGCAGGTAATAACGGAACATTAATGGTCTTACATCTTACACCGTGATCCAATTCCTACCCCCCCCCCCCCCCCCCCCCCCCCCCCAACAAACAGCTTCCCACAGACCCACCCAGATGCGTCATGAACCATGAACAAGTTCCCCGCCTGCCCTTTTTAAGGCTCATTTTTCAGGGTATTTTAAATTATCTTCCGCTCCGGCTATCAGAAGCCATATAGTCCAACGCAGAGTAAATCGCTTGTCACATCCTGCCGACCTATCCGTATTTATTGTCAGGGAAAAATGGACATTAGTTGGAAAAGCAGTTGTTAGAGGCCAAACATTTTTTTTGTTGGGGGGGAGGGTGGAGGGGGGGGGGGACGTGTACAGTTTATGCTTTCTCTCCCCCAACGAACCACCTCTTCAAACATCAAAAGACAAGATAATAAGACGCTTCAAGCACAATTTGGTATTATATTCAGCATCTAAAGGCTCATCTCTTTGTCAGTTTGCATTTACTCTCCCAAGGATGTGACGCTTCTATCATCATTCTGTCAAAGAGAGTCTGGCAGGAATGACAAGGGCACTCATTTCACACACTTAGTGTCTCCGTGAAATAGCCTGTACTTATCCCCATCCAGCCAAAATGGACAAATAATTTCAGAAAGGTCACTTGCAGGCAAAGAAAAAAAGAAATGCGTATTGATTTGTGTGATTGGAGGACATTCGGAACAAGATGTCTACTCTCGGATGCGGGGATATATTGAACATATCATGTGCTGGCTCCTTTCTTTGTTGCTGCCTTAAAATGAAGATGCAGATACCGTTATTATTATTATTATTTGCATAACAAATCCTAACTGTGTTTGGGGAAATTTACGTAGCAGTTTTACATCTGATCAGGGCCAGGTAATACAGCCATTAAGATTAAGTACCTTTTCTCAAAGATATCATGGCTTCAACGTGGATTCAAAAGGCCAGCCTTCTAGTTCCAGGCAAAGACCGTCGACTACTACTCTGGACAGTGGCTCTAATATTCATGTCATGGCAGGCTTGGTTCTCAATGTAATTATTACTAGACAAGTACTCCCCCACAAGTAGTCTGCGAGTTGCAACTTTGGAATCAATTGTGGAAAAAGTATGACGTGTTTGTGTATGTATATGTGCGCTGTGTGAATGTCCGTGCGCCTGTGTGTACGTGTGTCTGTGCGCGTGTGTGTGCGTGCCACGAGAGATGCACAAATGTGTGCCTTCTGATGCCGGTCTCTGAATAGGGTGTCATAAGGGCCCAGATCAGCCAGGCGTGTCAGACTCCCTCTCCCACACAGCCAAAGGCCCCCTTGCTCCCAGCCAGCCCCCCGCGTATTATATTTGTGTAATCAGCTTAACTGAAAGCAAGGGGACCGGCGCTCGGATGCCATGTAAATGTGCACGAGGCTCTAATGTACCTTGCTTATGGTAGGTAATAAAGTGGCGCAAAACACACTTTTTGAATGAGGCGGGCTCCGTACATACAAGACGAGGATAAAAGAGGGGGGGGGGGGGGTGGGGGGGGGGGGGGGGGGGAGAGAGAGAGAGAGAGAGAGAGAGAGAGAGAGAGAGTGCCTGCAGTGTCGTTCTTCAGCGGGACATCATTATGAGAACTCAGCAGGGCTGCTTAAACCGGAAACAGCCTAATGCACGCGTACAAAGCATGCGTAACGCACTCGGTAATGCTCTCGCTTTGCCCATAGCCACATCTCAGACACTATTCAAGCACACAAATAGCACGGATATCGCCGCGGCTTTTGTTTCTCGAATGGATTTTGTGCAGAGAACCACGCAGGGGTCCTGACGGATACGCAGACGCGTTGCCGAGCGCGTTTGTCGCGAGCCGTACACTTTAATTAAATGTTCGGGTAAATCTCGCGAGTTAAAATTGTCCCTAATATTTCAGATACATAAATAGATACACAAAGGGCAACATGCACCGATGACAAATGTCACTATAAAATTATTTTCAGGTTTACTTATGTACAATAGCAAAGTGGGTTTTGTCTAACTTTAGTGATACTCCTAAAGGCATAAAGAGCACCATAAACCATAGCAGACTGGCACCAGGATGCCGGTTGGGAAGTAGCAAGCCCCGCCCACTGAGCAAGGTCTGCCTAACCCAGTAACGCTCCTGTTACTGGTTCGACTCTCAGGGCACCGGGGTGAGAGGGTCAAGACTGTAGCGCAGGGGTTAGGGAAGCGGGTAACTCCACCTATATTGAACAGAAAACAGAAACATTTAGCAACAATCTATATCAGAACACAAGCCTTTGTAGTGAGGTGGCTGTCTATACCCAAATAAATCACAATTTTATAAGTTGTATTCATACACCTTTGTGTTTACTGTATGCAAGCTTTTTTAATTGTTGATTAATACTACTAGTAAACTGGCGCAGTGAAACGTACGCAACGCCGGGTGGCGTTTACCTGCGCCACATCCACTGCTTAAAAATACCATGACAAAAGTTCCACGCGATTTATTACAAATCTCGTTTTTTTGTGTACTCACTGGTTTATTCCTGAGCATACAACACTTCCCAGGAATTTTATTTCACTCAGAATTTGTTCAAATTAAATTGAAACGATTCTTTTTCAAGCTTGCTTGTTCAAGTAACTTATTTGATTAAAAAGAATTATCGGTGTCTGTTATACCAAGTTATAAAATCTTCCATCTCACTCAATGATATGAATCCCATTAAACAGTCTTGTGACCATGAGGTGAAGAGAGATAGAAAAATATGGCTTAACGTGAAGGATAAAGCTCCAAAGGAGGACAGAGAAGAACAGCATAGAAAGGGAGACAGAAGACCAGAAACTTAACACTGAACAACATTCACTTCTGCTTTAGTATTTATTTATTTTCCTTTAAATCCTGCAGAAAGCAATATTAATAAACCTAACAAAGGCATTACCCAGTGCTGCCCTTTGACAGAGCCGGTATCGCTTTATATATGAACTCCGCCACCTAATCATACGAGTTCTGCTGTCACATAGAGCCGCATCCTCTGCTTTGACTAGTCTGCTGTGATCCTGTGGAATATTCTAGAGCCCTCTGTCCTTCACTATCCTTTATTATTTATAACTCTCAGTCTTTGAGCAATGACCAGTACTAATACATAACCTTTTGTCCTTCTGGCTGATTCACTCCTTTTTGAAATCGAAGATTGAGGGAATAAAAAAAAAAAGGGTAAAATCCAGTCTACCCAGAGAAGTTATTATGGTTTTTTTTTGTATTCGAGGAAGTGGAATAAGATTGGGGTCTTATTTTTTTTTGCCGGGGAATGGAGTTGCGGGCTTCAAAGCATCAGAGGGAAAGCTTCACAGAGACGGCCTTTTCCCCCGCGCACGTCCTTTCATTGTACGCCGCTGCGCCACCCCGCGCATACGGCCCACCGTCGCTTGAAGCCGCCCCCCGCCCCCCGCCCCCATTTTATTTTTGTTTATCGTCACGCCCATTGGTTTCGTCAAGCAACCTTGAAACGGCAGAAGAAACGGGGGACGAGCGACATGACGGTGCGCGGGGTGAACGGCGGGTTGGGGGTGGGGGGTGGGGGGGGTATGAGGGAAGTGGAGCACGGTAACAGCATTAGCGCGGGATGCCCTTAAGGGGAGGGCCGGCTCGCTGCGCAAGGAGTCGGGTCCCCTGAGTAGACCTCCCCTTGCCCCCCCCCCCCCCCCTCCCCCCCCCGGGAGCTGACGATTGGATCCAATCGCGTCCCCAACGGCTGCTTTTAATCGCTCCGCGTCCGCACTGGGCCGTCACTGCGCAGCTGAGGCCAATGGCCATTTGCGCTCGCTTCGTTTACATCTTTTCAAGTTTTTTTGAAACCCAATGTAGAGGTTATACTTATGCGGTAGCTACATTCTCTACGAGTTTAAACCAAAGTACTTACATGAGAGGAAAAGATTCTTGATCAGAAAGGAAGAGAAAAAAATGTTTATTAAAAAATTTATATTTAAGAAAAAAGAAAATATATTTAAGAAAATATATTTAAGAAAAATTTTTTGTCATGTATGACAAAACTCTAGCGTGAATAGCAAATGGATTACATATTTTTTCCACTTTTAGAAAAGCATGAGTATGGTGTGGAGAGTTAAAGATGGCACTAAAACTGGTAAATGAAAGAGAGGGAAAAATATGAATTAATTATTAGGAGCCATAAATTTATAATGATAAATCAAGAATCGCGGGACTGTAACACGTTTTTTTTCCCCCCAGCATGTCAATGGAGAAAATTACAAGTGCCAAGATTAGGAACATACGAGCCAATACATTGTCGTATTTGAGTAAGGGGACATCTTAAAATTACACCTCAAGAGACGACCGTCACATAGTTTTTTTAATTAAAAAATGACAGAAAATTAAATTAAAATACTTTTTTAAAATTTCATATTTGAGTTGTATTTTTAGTACATTGACATTTCCGTAATAATGAGGCCTTTGTGTTTCCTTGTTTCTGACAATGAGAGAGGAAAAGAGAGACCGTTCACAGGGTAGGGCCAGAATAGGGGGCAACGGGGAGAATCCTATTTCCGCAAATAAAATAAAACTAATTTAAAGAAAGGCTGGCGCCAACGACTGAGGATGTGCCCCAACATTCCGTTCTTCTCTTAAATGGCTTATAGCTTTCTCAGGGCAGTCGCGATTTAACTCCTCGGAATTACAGGCAGATATAAAAGGATGAGGAATTTTCCCTTTTCTTTTGTTATTTTCTCCTCTTTCGCCCCTGAGGTAATCAGGTTGACATTGTTAGGAGAATGAAGAAGACGCTCTGCAACAGATGTGCTCGCGTGCGAAGTGCTCCCCGCTCTCTCCGGAGAGTTCCGCCCTCCACGCGGGCGCCCTCGGTTAGGGTTGAAGCCCCCTCTCCGTCTCTCACTCCCACTCCCTGCGTCGGCCTCCCTCTCTCGATCTGCTTCCCCCCCCCGTAACGTTACTTCCCCGGTCCCTCGCTCCTGTTTCACTCTCTCTCCTCCCCTCTTTCTGCGTTTCCTCGGTTCATCTCTCGTTTTCATTTTTTTTTTTGGCTGCGGGGTGACAGGTTAGCACTGGGCGGGAGACGTTTCGCAGCGTGGCACTGCCTGGTTCCAGGCAGTAAGGAGAGGCTAATTCTGAGGTGTACAGTATTTACATTTATCGATTCAAAGTCAGACAACTCACCGCAGCTGCAAAATATCAGCCCACAGCGATTTGGCATACCTCATATTACCCCTTCCCGTCCCAAACTCTTTCTCTCTCTCTCTCTCTCTCTCACTCTGTATCTCTCTATCTCCCCCTCTCCCCCTCCCTCCCTACTTCCCTCATTCGTCGCCATTCCTATCCCCAATTCTCCACCAGCCGCCGGTGTAGGTCTGTAATTACTCCTGGAGCAGCAGGAAAAACTGCTGGAGTGAGAAATCCCATCCCTGGCTTACCTCCACTCTGCATTACCTCCTGCATAATCATTTTTGACGAATAATTAACCCGGGCCAGCAGGGGAAGGGAAGGGGAGGTGTTTGTGCCAAAAATGATAAGCCCATAAGAGCCGTTCCTATCCCACCGTGACCTAAAGGCACAGGGCAAGCCTTGTTCAGAAGAGGGCCAGAGGGGAACGGGCAGCCCCCCCATAGACCGCCCCCCCCCCCCCCCCCCCCACTCCTCACAGGACTGTTAATTAAGGAAATGATGGCCCTATCTTAAATGATAATGCCGATAATGGCATGGCGAGGCCTGGCCCACTCCGGAGCAGTCTCTCGGGTGCCGGAGTAGCGAAAGCTCTATTGACCTAGCTATAACTAACTCTCCTCCATCTCAAACGGCGCAACGCTTTTCCCCTCACGCAAACGCGTCCGCCGGGAGCCGTCCGACAAAGAGGACCTGGAGGTATCGATAGCGCGTCGCGCTTCATCCTGTTTTTCAGAGGGCTCTCCGCACGGCGGATAAAAAGAGCGAACGAGAGAAGACAAAGAAAGAACCGGCGCTCGGTTGAGCTTTGTCCCGCGACACGTGTCGCTTCCACTTGAGGCCGACCGGATGAAGTAAAATGAACAGGCAGAACCCGGCAGAAGCATTCGGCACATTTCAGTGTCGGGCAATAATGATTTTGATCTCGTTCAGCGCTGTGTTTTACATTGCTTTCTAGGCTCTTAAAGTATGATAAAAAAAAAAAAAAGCACCATGACTGAGACAGTCAAAGCCTTGGGGTGGTTGGGGTAGCGCTGGAGTTACAGGGACGTGAAGCACAATGCAATGCATCAGATGGCTTACCCAGAGGAAAAAGGACCATAAAGACACTGCTCAGTGCATTTTCTCTCTCATTATAAAATATTACTCTACTGTGTGTGTGTGTGTGTGTGTGTGTGTGTGTGTGTGTGTGTGTGTGTGTGTGTGTGTGTGTGTGTGTGTGTGTGTGTGTGTGTGTGTTTTGATGTTGTTACATCCCTGCAAGTGATAAAGTGAGTGAATTTGAGAGAAGAAAACCTATAGCTTGAAGCGCTTTCCCTGCAGCATGTCGAATATGTTCCGGGTTACTTTTTCACTTTTTTTTTCTCCTTTAGCCCAGGAAAAAAAAATACAACTAAAGATAGAAACTTTAAAGACTGGTTGAGAATCTCCTGCACAACGGTATACTTGTATAAGATGCCGATAAAAAACAGAAGTAGCACTCCTTTTTTATTTAATCAGTTGTTTTAATTACATTCACTAAATTCATGAGGAGAAAAAAAGAAAGCGAAGCGTGTTTGCGGGCCCCTAACGCAGACGGCGTGGGAGCGCCGGGAGCAGGAGGCCGGGCCGGGCCCGACCCGTGTCACTGTGTGCGGCGGCACTGCAAATGCGGTCTCTCGCTGGGCCTTTCAGCCACGCTAAGTGAAATCAATGGCCAAACAATCTAACACAATTGGTCGCGTATTGACGGAATTAAACACTGCTGTTAATGCGGCTTGTCATTGATCTGGCCGGAACAGAGCCCTCGGCACACGCCGCTTGCAGGTCCGCCACCGTTCTTTTTTTTTTTTTGTGTGCGTGGAGTGACATCCGATTCAGTGTCAACAATCGGGATCGCGCGACAACCTATTCATTATACATGCTGTCTATGTAGTGTATGTTGCTCGCAAACACGTATATAAACAGTGCCCTCCTAAATGATTAACACCACTGATAAAGGTGAGCAAATAATTATGTATAAGATAATAACGATACAGGTAATGAGCTATATTGTATGCTAAAAAAAATGTATTCCTTTATACTAATACAATGCTCAGAACAAATATTGTATTTGTAGGCGTCACAATTATTTACGCCCCTGATTTCGGTACTTTGTGCAGCCTCCCTTCTTGTGGATAACACTGCTGAGTCTGTAGTGTTTATGAGATTGGTGAACACGATGGAGGGGATCTGTGACCATCCCTCCATACGGAATCTATCAAGACCGTAGACTATCCTCTTCATTTCAAACCGCAAATTGTTTGATCGAAGTCTGGAGACTGAGATAGCCGTTGCAAACAGTAATTTTATGGTCAGTTAAACATTTTTGTTTGATGTCGAGGTATGTTTCGGATCCTTGTGTTGCTGAAAGATTCGTTTGCGGCCGAGTTTGAGCCCTCCTGGTGGGGAATGCCAGGTTTTCTGCCAAAAAATAGTTTGGTACTTCAATTAATTGGCCTTAATAAGTGCCTCAGGACCAGTGAATGCAAAAGAAAACCCTGTGACATCAAAGTTCCACCACCATATTTCACTGTAGGCATGACCATACTTTTCAGCATAAGCGTCCATCTTCTGATGCCTAACCCACCAGTGGTGTACATAGGAAAATGGTTGGTCTCTCATCCTTCCATAATACATGTTTCCAATGCTGAACTTTGATTGGAACCAGGTGTTACGGTCAGATGAGACACTGACACTGGCATTGAAATTATTATTGAACATTATGTAAAGCTGATCACTGATGACTTCTCCTTTGTATCACACGCTTGTGTTTGTTTGGATGTTATGGATAGACTGAGTCAAGGTCATTATGCCAGGCTCTAAGTCAAGGCTGACAGCACTTGTGATAGGCTACACACGCACAGCTCTACGGCGATGGCAAAAGAGGGCCTGGAATTAGATCGTGGAATTAGATCGCTTTCTTAACAAGAGTAGTAGTTCCTGGGTTAGATCAGCCCATTCCCTCTTTAAGAAGTTCCAAACGTATTTAATGACAGTTCACGGTGTATTTTACGGCCGTCTCTGACCCATTTTATGGCTCTGGCTTTAATGCAGTGAGAAAAACAAGTCATGTCTGACCTTCGCGGGACTCCTTCTTTCTGAACATCCCCCATGTTAACCTCTCGTGGGAAGCAGTGGCTGAAAGAACAGTGGCTCATCTGTCTGATCGTACAAAATAAATAAATAACATAGTAGTTCTCAAAAAAACTCGGATCTCGCGAAAATCTTTTCCGTCTTTTAGACACGATATGCGTCAGTCTGGTCCGGGCATCCACAGCTCCTTCCTCAGAAACGCGGCTTGGGCTTAAGGACAGGTGAATTGCGCCAGCTCTAAAGTGTCTCGAAGGGGTTTTATAGCGAAGCCGAACGCACGAAAGAGCTCGAGAAACGGTTTTATTGGGAGGGTTCAGTGATAGCGGGGAGTCATCCCATGTGATTCCCCTCCTCCCTCATGAAACCAATCAGTCCTATCTCACCCAGAGATCAAACATGCAGTAACCCTGTGAAGCCTTTGTCTGCGGGATGAATTTGTGTTGATTTCCATTACTGGGGAGAGAGTTCGTCACCTTGGCATGCTAGCAGGGAACGTATATCGAACAGTTGTCGGATCTCTCCCAGCCCAGAGAGGGGTAATACGAGACTCTCTGCTCTTTGAGTACAAGAATCACTTTCGCTTAAGAGGCAGTAATTATCAAAGCTCCCTGGTCAGCGACTGATTGGGAGATGTAAGCTTCACTTGCTGGGGTTTCAGATAGTGTATTACATTGCCATGCAGGATATAATGTATCAGCTCTGGCCCTGTTCATAATTACCACCACGTGCATCCGTTTCCCTTTACAATACCATATACTGCACTCCAAAGGGATCTGAATTTGTTATTGTCAACATGAATATGTTTCCTGTTTTGAAGTTTAGAGTTCCTCTCATCTTGATTGTCAGATAATATCTAGAAATAATTTACAAATAGGTCAGATATGTTGTCCCATACGTATTGCTATTTATGTGGTGAAATAAGAGGCAAATATAGGCTAGTTGTCATAATCTTTCATGGTCATAGTTGTTCATATGATCGTATAAGTTAAACAATGAATTTATGTCCAGTGACAGCATAAATACTGGAACACAAATATTTATTATCAGCATATTGTTATCTTAATATTTTTGTTCACTTGAATATTTAGCATGGGGGTGTCTCGGTGGCGTAGCCTGTAAGAGCACCTGATCGTTGCTAGCTAGCCGCGACTTTAGTAGTTCGAATCTGGCCACGCGACCTTTGTTGCATGACTCTTCCTCTCTCTCGCTCCCATTTTCCAGTCTCTCTACACTGTGCTGTCCAATAAAAAGCTGAAAAGCTCTAAAAATATAACTTAAATATTTAACATAATATTTCATCTAATACTGGGAAACTGAATAACTGCATTTCTGAGATGTGTTCATATGATAGAGAGAGATAATGACAGAGAAAGAGAAGGTGAAGAGAGAGAGAGAGAGAGAGATAAAGAGTGTCGTTGTAAGACTCTTTCCTGATGGCTCGATCTGCTATCATATAGAGCACTACCCATCAGCTCTCAGGAATGAGAGTTTTTAAAGAAAATGATATCCTGTCTGTGCTTTTACTATAAACAGGGCACCCTTGTACCGGCTACATTTAAAGCACTTGATTGTTAACAGAGGCCGTTGAATAACTTATGATTTAAAAGCATTTTCACTAAAATAGCATAACTAAGCGTGATGCGGGCGGCGGCTTTCAAGAGCGAATGAAAAAAGCCCGGGGAGGGGAAGCACTCAAGGCCAAAGCTCACACACTTGTGCACAAAGCCCTCAATAACATGGGTTTTATTCAGCGTGTCGATGCCGAGCGAACGCATCCAGACGAGGTGACGCACTCGCCGACGAGCGAAATCGTGGCTAATTGTTTTCTTCCTGGCGTCTTCGAGGGACACACTCCCTCACGGCGCACAGCGGATGATGTAAATTAAAGGTTGGTCAATGCACGCGCGCAGTGCCTTTTCACTCTGGGCTTTCAGGTATTTCTGGTTGTTGCCAACGCTTACGTGATCAATGAAGGGGGCTAATGTAATGGCGGTCCTTCGTGTTACTTGCACAGGTTCCCCAATGATTTTATGGGTAAGGAAACCATTTTTCTGGCCTTTTATCGCACCTTTGGCAAAATGGAAAGGACTGTGGCAACTAACGCATTTGCGAAATTGCAATATGCCAAGAGCGAAATAAATCAAGTATCCGTCACACAAATTACACCACGTAGCGAAGATGTCAGAGATTAAATCATTTGTTACGAAACCAATACGCGATGGGGCGGCGATGTACATAACCGTGTAAACGAATTCCGGGATCATACAAATAAGAGTGCGGCGAATCGCAGTTCAAGGACGAACGATGCGACGGCCCCCTCTGTCACAACGGAGGGGCGAAAAGATGGCCTCGCCTGCGAGCTGCTCATTTCACTTCGCTTGTTCCTTTTCCCGCTTAGATGTGAAAGTAAAAAAAAAAAAGGAACCCGTGACCTCTGGCCTGGCCAAATCTCGACCACTTTGTCAGAAGTGACAAGCCTCAGATTGCGGCGACCGAGATGGGGACGCAAACCTCTGAGAAATATGTTCGCCCGAATAGCGGGGAGCACAAAATTAACTGGGATCTGTGGACACTTAGCACTGCGGGGGTTCCCCAAAGGATCCCACTTTATCATTTCCAGTCCAGAAATAGTACAGAAGTTTGGAAGATAAATGATTTGATCCCCCAAGAAGCTACATTCGACTGTATTGGGAAGATTTTAGACGTCCGGATTTTGACGCGTCGGATAGACAATGAGGACAGTGACTTCCGCTCTGTTCTTTTTTGGACAACGTACGATCGCACGAAGGATCAGCCACGTGCTGATCAGGGATTTCATGGCAAAGATGGCAACCTCTTTGTGCATGTTTCTTTTCAGAAAGTGTGTGTCAAGAGCAACGCTGACATATTAATTTGTTCAAGACCAAAATTGAGCTGCAAATCATGGACGCATACATTTTCGGTTAACACATGGGAATTGTGTAAAACATCCACTTGAGTTAAAAGCTCGAGAAGAGCTCCACATTATCTCAGTCTCTTATACAATTTTTGCCTCTTTGCGAAGAGGGTTTTTTAAAGTGAGCACCCAAAAGCCTGCTCTCTGGAACATTTTGCGTTGCAAACAAATCTGTATTTCTGTTATTGCCGCAGAAGCAAGAGTGTCGTTAGTGTCCGAAGGGGGATCCACTTTGAGAACGTTTCAATTTTAATAAACAGATTATGAGAACACGAGAAATGGAGGCGCGGCTGCGGTAATGAAATGCAGGTGCGATCCCCAGGGCATTTCCTCAGTCCATTTTTTAATTTTGCAAACAATATAATACTCAGACCTTGTGAAAATTGTGCGCATGCATTTATTTGCTATTGATTTTTTTTCCCCCCTCTCAAAGTAAATGTGTTAGCATTACAGTTATTTGCAAGGGGATCAAGCTGTCTGAACAACACCGGCCAGTTATTTTTGAATTACGATATGAGAGGCATGGGTGTTTAATTATCTAGCCTGCGACGCGGAGTGTTATTAACAAGCTGGCGAAGGCAGGTGCATTACCGTTCATTATTTATAAATCATATTGATATTCACAGAGGGTTGAATTCCTTCATAAATAATAATAAGGGACGGATTTTCTTAAGATGACGAGGGAGCCCCATGACGTCTACTTTTATTTGTATTATTGAAATGATGCCACCAAGCTGGGGTGATTCATTTATAATTGTAATTAAAATAAACAAAAACATAAGTGATCCGTCTTCATAATTACCCTGCTTCACTATGGAGGATTGTGATAATTGCATAACGGTTTCCACAACTTGAAGCTCGATTTCACTGTAATTGTTGAAATTGCTGTCAAATCCGAATGTAGAGTGCCTTGGTTACAGAAAACATCTGCTCTTTTCTTTTGATGTCATTTCACGTGTGCTCATACACTAAATAATAAGATGAATAGACCAAGGGCGAGTGTTTGCCCCTGGTATTTAGAGCCTGTTGAAATTATAAACAGCAGGATCAAAAGACTGAATCACTCTTCTGTTCCGTGGTCTGTCTGTCCTGTCAAACCAGCAAGCTCAACGTCACTATACCCCCTCTAAATAGATTTGCCCTTCAGCCATTTTGTTGCAGAGAGTAAATAATTTAGAGCACATGACAGTTAATCTAATGCAACCTAGGCTATTGTTTAGTCATGGTTCAATACTAGTGAATGCTCCTTATCATTACTAAAGAACTGACACATTTGCAGAAAATCTCAGTTACTTCAACCTGTTACTTGAATGACGGGTAACAACAAACGAACGAACCGTATTGGTTTATTTGAATTTCATTTGTTTTAATTGAGTGCCAAGGTTAAAATTTCAAGTAACAACAAGAGCAAAAACAATGTTTTCTACCTGAGCACTCCTTTGAACTAAATGGTACTGTAAGCAGGTTCTGTCAACCATAATGCTCTCTGTTTGGGTCAGAACTCCATATTTGCTAAGCAATCACTTGTAACGCTCTTGGTTGCCCTCAATTTTTCACGCCATTTTTTTTTATTTTATTTTTTTATCACAGTGTCCTTCAATGTTCAAATCATCCCCTGTATTCTTTGTTCTGTTGTTTTTTCCATTTAGTAGAAGGAGAAGGAACCCAATATGAAAAGCCATACGTCAGTGTCACAGACAGTATTTATTACATTTGGTTGGTTTATTTGCGGCACAAGATAAAATAAGGGCGCACAGCAAAAAGAAACAGGACTAAGAGGCAGAGTTCCAACAGAGCTGTCAAAGAGCGCCAGAACTCAAACCTCTTATCACGCAGAAACAACTTTGCGCTACTGATAAAAGGCCTGACTGTGTCTTTTATTGAGACACAGGGTACGTAGTGTATCTCCGGCCGAGGTGCCATGTTAATATACCGGGTGATTGAAGGAACGGGGCTCCTCGTGATCCGGAGTACTAGCCGAGCTCGTCCTAACAGGCCTACTTTCCGAGGTCCCGGGGCTACACTGCCTTGGCTGCAGCGAAGGATGAGGTGATCCATTACAGGACAACCTCCTCAATCTCCCCGAGTTTACGGCTCAACGCGGAGACATCCCTCTGCAGTGTGCATGCAGCTGTCGCGGCCGCCGTCCACTCACACTTAGCATTCGCGACGCTACGGGTTGCAAGAGAGCCGCATTAGCGATTAGCGTCTTCCCTCCAGTCAACACGGATCAATGCTGTCAATGGGCACAACGTAAAGCTGCAGCACGACTGTAAAATTGATCACGTATTTCGATTCTTTACACACAACCTGTTTTTCCATTTGACTCCCAACTGAAAATAAAAGTATAACAATTGCAAATAAATACAGGCTTGAACTTGTTTTTGATTTGAGTGTATACAGTATGGCTCTTTGTTTTGTGGATAGTTTGAACTGACTCCTTGATTGGCCATTTGAAGAGGTGGGTAATCACGTGATTAGATAAATTAGATAGATTAGTTTTAGGTAGCCGAGCAGCAAGACCGCAACAGTTTAACAAACGAACGCGGAGTGAGACGCCAGCTGATCGCTAATTTTAAATAACCCCCCCCCCCCCACTCCATGCAAATATGTAAAGGCTTGGGTGTGAGCCACAGTGCAAACAGGTTGTCATCTTTGCAGGCGACATTCCCACATCCACTCTGTCGCTGTTAATAACCCTCACTCTGCTGGAATATTAATGGCTGCAATGAGAGGCTGCCAATGAATCATCTCTGTGGCAGCCGTTTGCTGGAAGGAAGAGTGGAGTGTGACAGAGAGAAGGCTGTTCTTTGCTCCTGTCAGGAGTCTGTGTGTGCGTGCGTGCGTGCGTGTGTTTGTGTACACGCGTGTGGGTGGGTGTGTATGTGTTTGAGCGTGTGTGTGTGTGTGTTGGGGGGGTGGTTGGGTGTTCAAACAAGGATTAAAGCTTCAATGACAGCTTCACACCAGTCTAAAACACTAAAAATAAGTGTGTCACCCATCGGATGGTGATCCTCAGAAAATATGGCGCCCCTTCTTCCTTGGGTTAATAACTGGCCATATATCTCCATATTGAAATATGAGCTTGGCTATGCAGTGTGCGAGTAGGACGAAGACATTGTGGTGACAACACTGGGGGGGGGGGGATGTGCATGAATGATAAAATAAAGCATATAAAAATAAAAAATATATTGTAAAGGTCAGACTTCTATCTCATTACTTTGAGGATTTAATTTACCTACAGTTTGCACACAGTTGGATTTAAATAACCCTGAATGGATGTAGAAGCAAGGATGTAGATAGTTAAGATGAATCACCATGGAAATGATTTCATTGGTTACCATGGTACTGCGAGAAAAAAACCTGTTTGAAGAGAATACATGCTCGTTAATGTGAGTCTGCACTAAAAATATAGAGTACATTTGTAAATGTGCAGGCACAAGAAGAAATATGTACTCCCTCACACAGACATGTGATTTCCTTACACAATTGTTCTGACAGGGGTGCTGTGGAGGGGAGATGTTTACAGTGGTAATTATTTCAGTACAGTGTTCACTGTGTACAAAAAAAATTATATGACCTTTGGTTTGGCAATACAGTTAAATGCAAAAGTATTGGGACAATGAAACAATTCTTTTTGTTTTTGGAAATAAAACAATGAATATGGGGTTAAAGTGCAGACTGACAGCTTTAATTTGAGGGTATTTACATCCATATTGGGTGATCCATGTACGAATTACAGCCCTCTTTATACATAGTTCCCCTATTTTAGGGGAGCAAATGTAATTTAGGGGAGCAAATGGCTGATCAGCTGTTTCTTAGCCAGCTGTGTGTCTTTGCGTCATTAGTTCATGAACAAGAAAGCTAACAAGAGGTCTATAGTTGATTTTAGGTGTAGAATGTTCAATTGTTGCTGTTGTCTCTCAACATGAGGATGAAATAAGTGTCAATGCCAGTAAAGCAGGCCATAATCAGGCTTAGAAATCAGAATACATCCATTGGGGACATAGACAAAACATTGGGTGTGTCAAAATCGACTGTTTGATAAATTGTTAGGAAGCAAGAATGGTGAGTTCAGCAATAGCAAACAACCTAGTAGACCACGGGTGACCACTGTACTGGATGACCGAAGAATACTTTCAATCGTAAAGACAAACCCCTCTTCAACTGTTGACCAGATCAAGTACACTCTCCAGGATGTAGGCTTAGATGTGTCAAAGACTACCATAAAGAGAAGACTATACCTGCATAACCTCAGAGGGTTCACCGCAAGATGCAAACCACTGGTAAGCATCAAGAACAGAACAGCCAGGTTAGAGTTAGCAAAAAAGTACATTTTAAAAAACTGTACAGCTTTGGAAAAATGTCTTATAGCAGATGAGACGAGTATTAACTTAGTACCAAATTAGTAGCAAAGTGATGGAAAGAGGAAGGTGTGGAGAAAGAAAGAAACTGCTCATGATCCAAAGCACCGACCCTCATGTGTGAAACACGGTGGAGGTGGTGTATGTCTTGGGCATGGCTGTCACTGGAACTGGCTCACTTGTCTTCATTGATGGTGTGACTGCTGACGGCAGCAGCAGGATGAATTCTGAAGTGTACAGAAGCATCTTATCTGCTGAAATCCTACCAAATGCCTCAAAACTCACTGGAAGGCACTTCATCTTGTTGCAGGACAATGACCCCCAAACACACTGCGAAAGCAACCAAGAGTTTTTCAGGGCCAAAAAGTGGAATATTTTTGACTGGCTAAGTCAATCACCCATCCTGAATCCAATTGAACATGCGTTTCACTTTCTGAAGACAAGACTGAAGGCAGAACGTCCCAGAAAACAAACAGTAACCGAAGATGGTTGCAGTACAGGCCTGGCAGAGCATCAGCAGGGAAGAGACCCAGCATCTTCATCAAATGCAAAGGATTTGCAATGAAGTACTAAATATGATGACTTCATTTCAGATGATGTCCTTTATTCAGATAATAATTTGTCCAATTACCTTGGTTCCTCTAAAATGGGGGGACTGAAAAGGGCTGTAATTCCTACACGGATCACCCGATGTGGATGTACCGATCCTCAAATTAAAGCTGACTGTCTGCACTTTATCCTCGCATTCATTGTTTTATTTCACGTCCAATGTGCTGGAGTACAGAGCCAAAACAAGAATCGTGTCATTGTCCCAATACTTTTGCTTTTAACTATATACTGTATAAGTTAAATACTTCAATAAACTTGTTTTTAAAACAGCCTGCATGTGAGCTTTCTGGGACATTAATGTTTTATTTTTATTGTTGTCCAGTGTAGTGAATACTAGGCAGGACCATGCAAGTTAAACTGGCGCCCGACTTGCATTATGGGGGCTATGAAAAAAATGTATGTATGGAACGCAACCTATAGAGGAGTGGTGAGCAGGTGTAATTCAGGCTGACCTTTGGCTCTGCGTTGTTGGGATGGCGCCCAGCGCCCCAAACCATGAAATAATAATGGACACGGACAACGCAGTATCTCAGCAAATAAGTGACCTTTTACTGCAGGAGTGTAAGCGGTTCGCCCCGGTGGACAGTGAAGAAGAGCTCAGTCCTGGAGCTCCTCTTGGATAATCCCTCCCCCACCCCTGTGAGTGACACCGGGTGTGTTGCTATGGAGACCTGCAAGACACTTTTTGGATGTAAAGCGCTCCCTTGTCTCCCGTTGCGTTTTTTGCAGTGCGCGGATAGCTCTGATGTTTGTGCTTGAAGAAGAAAGACAGCACACAAAAAAAAAGCCTCGTTCTCAACACACGCTTAATTTTTAACTGAAATGTGGGTTTCATTTTTTGTCTATATATTTTGTGTTAAAATCAGATGTTCACAAACTGCCAACGATGGTCTGTTTAGAGTCTCACCTAAGTCCTGTAAAACCTGATATATGCAGTGTATGTTATTCAGGAGATCACTGCCATTTTCACTCACTGTACAATTGGCACACGAGTGATCATCGGTTATCTTCAAGATGGTATCTTGCCAGCGGAATGAGTTGGAACCACATGCTTTGACTCCAACAGTGCTTTTAACCCCTGATCAACATCAATCACCATTTTGTATATGAACTCAGTTTGTAAATCTATTAATATTGTAAATTTATTAAGGACTGAGGTAGAAAGTCCAGGGGTCAGAAAGTAAAAGTCTTGCCATGTGTTTCTTCCACCCATGAACTCAGCCATCTGATTGTACTAATTATTTCTACGCCCTGGCTGAAGAATTGTGCTAATCAGCAAATCCAGGTAATTAAAAAAAATACTGGAGAGGAATTTTATATTCTGAACCTGGATTTTCCATTTATGACTAAGATACATTTATTAAGCATTGTCTGGGATTCAATAAATATTTGTCCTCAACTTTTACAAATGATCTAATGTGTGTGTTTTTTCAGTGCAGTCCTTTATTATTCATTTTGGTGACTGCATAGCTTGCCAAACACAAGGAAACCCTTTTGGAGTCAAGGTTTAGGAAAAATGTTATTTGAATCCAGGCTAATATTAAATACAATTGTTGACTGAGAAGATGCTTCTCCAATATATATATATTTTTTGGAGAAATAAAGAGTGCATTGAAGAACAACAAAAAAAAAAGAAACCGGCTAAGTTTTAAAAGTGGTATTATGTTATCTTGCAATACCATATATTTTTTATTTGCTTCATTAACATGGATATAATTACTCTTTATGTCATTTTTCATTGTGTGTTTATGTCTGTGTGTTCGTCTGTCTGTGAGTTTGCAATGCATAAGTGTAGGCCTCTCAGAGTAAGAAAAGAGAATTTGTACAAAGCGGCGGTTAAAATAATAAGGCACCTATTAAATGTGGCACCCGATCCTTTCGCCTGTCACAGCTCACTCAACACGTAACCGCCGTGCGATGTGTGTGCCTTCCCCTCCGCATTACCATTGGTCGTTTGCACCAACGATTTATTTATTATTTAGCTCCACACACTGACACACCTACACAGGAGAGAACCTTCACACAAATCCACCCCCCACCCGAATCCCCCATTCCCCCAAAGGGCCTCTCGTTTGTTTTATGAAATGTCAGCAGGTTTGCAAGTTTTTTATTGTTTTTGGTTGCAAATCAATTTAGCTCCACCGATATAAAAAGAAATTAGATTAAAAAAAACATGGTTTCCCAAAGAGCCGGCGGAGAGCAAAGGCCTGGAGGGGGGGAATATTACACATTTATCAGTTTAGGGCATTTCTGCATATCGTCTTCGGTGCACCTCCCCTTTAATCTCCCGGTCTAATGACGTTATGATTGAGCCCGGTTGGAGAGGCACCAGCCGCTGTATATCGACAACAGCTCTGTCTGATTTTGTTCCAGGAACAAACAGATTATTAGACGGTGCCACGGTGATGACTGAGTTACTGACGGCAGCACGGTGTGTTCCCTCTCTTCTCCCTCCCGCTACGCATACTGATATATTCACTGTGTGTGAAAATTCATCTTTTTGTCGGCCCTTCAGGTGAACGGTTGTGCTTTTAGCGTTTCTGAGTTTTACGGTCCCGCAATCCTGTCCCTCGCGTAGTTTAAGCGAAGCTCTCTCTGTATTGGCTGCCTTCAAGCTCTGAAACGACTGAGTGGTCGGAGTCAGTAGGATCTACTAGCAGGCTCATTAGTTATGTGGGTATCTAGGGTCAATGGAACCCGCCCGTATCAAGGCAAAGAGCAAGTGAGCTAAGGATGGAAGCCTGCTATCTTGCCTTTGCCCGAGGCTATAGAAACAGGCCTCTGCTAAAGCACTATGAAATTGGCCATTTGGGTATATCCTCCACCAATTATTCAGATTCTACGTAAAGATATGATGCGATAGCATGACGGAGCACTGTTTAAGGTTAACGTGACCCTCTGACACGGACAAAAAGGGCTCCATTCTCCGACACGCGGGCATGGCGGAAGACTTAATCCGCGCCCATTCCACGGGAGTTTTTTTTTTTTTGCGCAATTTTAATTCCTAGCACAGCACAAACACCCCCACGGCAACATCTCCTGCATAGCAGCAGTCAGCCTATTACAGAAAATTTCGGTTGAAACAAACAGTGGGTCAATTATGTGGACGTCTGAGTGTGTTTAGAAGTTAAGAAGTCCCACTCAGAATCACATTGCTATTCAGGGCTCATCCACTTGTGTTCCTTTTGAAAGTTCCCCTGCTAATATCGGCTCAGTTACAAGTTGTTTAATCAACTGCATAGCTTTATGATGGATTGTACCCTCACACACACACACACACACGCACGCACACACACACACACACACACACACACACGCATACACACACACACATACATAAATTACATTTTTAGGTTTACCCTTTTAATTTTTAAGCTTCTTGTATCAATGAATGTACATTTTAAATGAAAAGTTGATTAGAATTTGAATTATATGAGGCATTGAACAGGTTTTAAAAGCAAAGTCTCTTGCTTGAACAAATGCCTTTGTCCCTGGCTGGTATATGTTTTATTCACTAACATATCTCATAGAATGTATTATTAGAAATATGGCAAGCTGGGATTCTTGCTTAGCATAGTCATTTCTTTTCTTCAGAATCCATTGGAAGCTGTAAGATAAATCGGAAACAATTTGACATTATCAGTTCAGAGGTAACCGTTGAGATGTACGGTAAACATTGGCTCATATTGAGCTGGAAGCCCTGTAATCTATCTCAAATCTAATAAATTGATTTGCGAATACATTTAGATTGTATTATGCAATGACTGTTTGGCCCTTGTCAGTAGCAATCAGTAACAATGAGCAAATGCATGTTCTTAGAGAAAGGACCACCAGGAAGACTTCAGCATCGTGCACTGAGCCGCTGTGTTAAATGGCTGAACGCAGCTGGAAGTAGATCAAACTTGACCATGTCGCCGAGAGGAAATTGCAATTCTGTCACTTACAGTGATTGTTTTTCTATTGGACAATTGTGTATTGGAGAATGTAGCTTTTTTGTGCCATGTTTATTTGTTGAAACTGATCCAACATCCAGTATTTTGAGTCATATTGGGTCAAACAACATGCCATTCTAAACATGGCAAATACGGTAGACATTCTACATTGATGGAAGAAGAAATCACAGCCTTTCGCAGACAACAGTTGCCAGCTGCGGCCAACGTAGCGTGGGGTTGGAGAGGGGAAGGACCAATCACGATGCTCACATAGACTTTCAGATGTGAATGAGATGTGAAATGGGGTGCACTCTCCTCATTTCCGAGAGGCCGCACATAGGCACGGAGAAGCCTCTTTCCCTCCCGTCGCATCGCTCGCTGCGATCCACTGCTGATCCACACACCCCCATCTTCATGTTGCCCTTCCCATAATCGTTGCCTTCACTGTAAAAAAAAAAAAGTCTCTCTTGACAAGTGTTTTTTTTTTGTAATGAGACTTAAAATCTCTTTTTTCTCACAAGTAGAAAATACGAGCTTGTTTTAAGTAACCTTATGGTGAAATTGAGCTTTTACTCATTTCAAGGCTTGCCAATGGTGAAATTGTCATACCCCATTGGCAAGTCTTGAAATGAGTAAACGTGGCTCACCTCATTCGCAATCTTTTTGTTTAATTTAGTAAAACAAAGAAGTAATAGAAATAAGGTTTTTAGTCTAATATTAGACTAAAATACTTGACTTTTTTTGTTGGTTTTTTCAGTGTTCATTATTGTTTCAGTATCTTACATTTCCACGGCCTTAGCCGATGGACATAATTGTGGCATGTCACGTGTGGCGTCGGTTTCTCCGGCCTGCGTCGGGCCCGGCCCGAGAGAGGGAATGAGGGAGGCAGAGCTCTCTCAGGTGCGAATCGATATATGACGTGTCCTTTCAGTTTCAACCACCTGTCAGCGGCCCACGTGCATCTCTCCCTCTGCCGACCGCACAGCTGAAGGAAGCGGCACTTTATTCATCGCTGATGAGCCGGTCCGCATCACGCTGTTTATTCATGGAGCGCCTAGGCGTAGCATTCCATTGATGTGGTGTGGAGTCGCAGCGTGGTGCAGGGCGATTGTGATTTTTGCGTGTGTGTGTGTGTCTGCGTGTGTGTGTGGATGTGTGTGCGAGACTCCTCTTTCCTGGAGATGTGTATGAGTGTGCTTTTTGCATGTCTCTGGATGCGAATGGGCTTACAAGGCGCATGGTTTGTGCACTTTGATGCTGTGATAATTAAACCCGCTCCCCGCTCTCTTTCTCAGGGGTCCGAGGAGGCTTTTGTCAGTCTGAAGCCAGCAGCAGTCCCTCAGATCAGACTCAGCTCAGCCAATCACACCCCGCGTACCCAGTGGGTCCACAGGTGGGTGCGTCTTTGTCTATGTCAGCGCCACACAGTAACAATATTCGCCACTGACTCCTGCATTTCATTTCCATGGTGCATCAATGACTTTTACACGCATTATTACAAACATTAATAAAAAGAAGATGATTTCAGATTTAATTACATTGATTTATTTATGTACTTCCATTTTAATCTGCCTATTATTGAGTCAGTTGACTGTTTTTTTTTTTTTGTTTCGGTCATATGCATGCATATATTTCTGAACAAATATGGAAACCATAGAAGCACACAGAACCAGCATTGTATTTGCGATTTTCCAGATTCCACCTGATTCTGATGGTCGTGTCATGCTGTCACCAGGGCGTTCACTGTCTCATGTCTGGCATTCACTATGTTTTGCTCTTAAGCTTAAAGTGAGGTTTGCCTGTAGAAAACAATACTCAGTTGAACAGTGTACTGAAATCCGAACTTTATTTCGCTCACACGGGCATGGAAATTGTATTATTTCGCTTTGTGGAACAAATAAATTACATGGCAAATCCTAGAGTTAAGAGTTATAGAAAATAACTGCACAACTGTTGTTCCCTTTGGCAGAAATATTACCATGGTACACAGTAAAGAAAATGTAGAACAGTCTCTCCTGTGGTCTGCGTGAAGTGTAGTACACGCACAATGCCATAATCGCTCTCGTCTCCCTGGGAGAGGTATTGACCAAAGTGTTAAACTCTACCCGGTTCTGTTAAGTGCTAATCTGTGCACGGATAATTTAAAGGTGAAGCTATTTATCAGTATAAGCAGGTCTTCAGCATTGCAGGAAGAGAGTCATGCTGTTTTTTGACCTGCATCGATTCTATTGATATTTGCTGGGGCTGTCTGCTCAGGCATGGGCTCGTCCAGAACTCTCTCTCTCTCTCTCCTCCAGAACCAAACCTATACCTTCTCTGGCAAATTCAGCTGTCTAACATGTACATATGCTCCTTGAGTGCCCGCTTTGAAAATTCCCAGACGTGACATAACAGTTCTCATAAGGATACAATCCCATGACAAAATGCTAATTCAGGGAGGCCACATATAAAACAGAAGTTATTTCATCCGTAGAAGAAAACTTAAAAAACTTCCAAACTTCCAAAAGAAGCCTGCTAAGGCATGACCTATCCTGCCCAATTAAGGGCAGAGGTACTCGGAAAAGCACTCATGTCATGTGGCTGAGCAAGAGACTGGTTTCGGCCGTCCTGAGGTGAACCCCGCCCCCTTCTACCCACAGCTTAATTTTCACCTCCCACCCAAGCTACAGCAAACAGCTCAATAAAGAGGAGCCCCCATGTCTAATTGGATTTATGGCAAAGGGAGGTTTAAGGAACAACAGGCTCATTACCACTGCTCGTAATCACCTCTGATCGCGACCAATCACGGCGCAGGGTATCCTTCCTGTAATGTTGCAGGGTTTAATTATGTCACTGTTAGCGTGACAAATTGTTTCGGTGCAGCTATTTCAGCGAAAGAACGTGGGTATAAGATGTGTTCAAAGATTAAAGCCGATGCATGTAATCAAATAAAAACGCAGAACCAAAAAAGAAGTCACAGGCAGGCATTGTGTTTCATTATCTAAAAAGAATCTATAATAGCTGAAATTCACACCCTAACTCGCAGTAAATGCCCCTAATTTGTATAGATTGACTAGCCATCCCTTCAGAGAATATACTTACAACGGAGAATACATGTTTCATCAAAGCAGTATGAGGACGCTTGCTTGAGAAGCTTTAGATCAAAAGGAATGAATCAGCCTTGGCAAAAAGGAGAAACTGGCTTGAGCACGCCTGTATTTTGAATCCACTTTGTGGAACAAAGCACTATTCAATATGGTGAAAGGATAGTCTCATTAAAAATAGCGCGTCATTGCTAATTCTGCTTCTGTGATTAATGTGATCGATATACCCTCCAGCACCTGATCCTGGTAGAATCTATAAGCTTATGTATAAAGAAGCAACGGACAGCAGACCCCTGGGCAGATCCACGTGCACTATTTTCTTTTCACTATTAGAATGGTGATGCTCACCCCCATACTTGCCAGAAGAAGGATATGTGATACAAGTGGAGTCCACGTTACTAGGGAATTGTCAGTGAATTCACAGCCTCTGTTTACTGCGGAGAGGGCAGGCAAACAGACCCGCTGGGGAGCAATAGTGCTTGAGCTCCACGCGAGCCTTTTCTAAAGCCCTTCAGTGATAATGTAATGTGCAGGATGTAACGTGCCTGCATGGGGTCAGCCTCCTCAATTAGGAAATGTAATGGAAGAACACTGGGCTTACATAAGTATTATTATCTTCATTACCAAGTTATAAGGTTGAATAATAATTTCTATAATTTGCAGCGATGACCTGAGAAACTGAGCTGGGAAGATAAATGCAAGAGACAGTATAATAATACTGCTGTAACGATTAACAAATGGCTTGAGTAGCCGGTCAGATTTTCCCTATCCCTTTCAGAGTGTTCCTTTAAAAGTAACTGCAAAGCAGTCTTAATATTCTGTATTAGTATTCAAATGTAAATGATTACACACATACACACATGTGCTTTACAATAATGTTCTGGGGTCATTCTACAGCTTTGATGGGCAGTGCTATTCACTCCTTAATGACATCATAATGTGGGTAACGCTCCCTTTTAATTTCCAAGGTGTTAGTCAATCCGAAATGTTAAAACCACCGTATTATTGAAGAGACTGACCCGTTTGTTTGCAAGGTTTGATTTACACAGCCGGCCATGGGAGCACATGCAAGGATACAAAATGTTCAAGGAACACTCATTTTATACAGCTCTAACAGGTACATTTGCATTGAGTTGTCCTGGGGGGTGAGGTGTTAGCCCCTGCCTGATTGGTTCCCAGAGGTGGAAGGTCCAGGTTCAGAAAGTAAAAGTCCTCCCCAGTATTTTGTTCCAATCGCCTGGATTTGCTAATCAGTGTAATTCTTAAGCCAGGAGGAAGAACTAATTTGAGAAATCAGCTGGTTGTTCATGGGTGGAAGAAAAACATGGCAGGACTTTTACTTTCTGACACCTGGACTTTCCACATCTGTTGGTTCCCAGACACTAGTGTTACAAGACATCTCTGGAACTAGCCAGACATCAGGGCTTCGTCTGCACATTCCCCAGTACACAAACACACAACATCATCTGTATGTTCCCAGGCCAAATGTTCTGCTTCTATGTATATATTAAAAGTACATTCTTACAAAGGGAACAGAAAAACACCCCTGTCTGTGAGGTAATTGGTAACTATCCCAGTGAAGCGTAGTTTAGACAGCAGGGATGGAACCGATCTGGCGGTAACCTGTTCATGAAGACAACATGTTCTGTTCCTCAGAATCTCCTCTTCTACGAGGAGTACAATTTGTTTTGCAGGCAAAAAGGGAAAGAGAAGGCAGAGGGATGGATTGGTTTGAGGAGGCATGTAGGTTTTACCCTAATAGAATATAGTCAGTGTGGGGGGCTCTCCTCCTCTTCTTTTTGGAACGGAGCCTCAGAAGCCTGCATCAGATCTCTGGTCACATCAGTACCTCACAGTAGGAGCCGACATTCAATGGCAAGAGTGAGAGAAAGAAAGGGAGGCCAAGCCTCTGAAGTACAAATGCAATCAAACCCAAATGGCCCCCGTTAATGCCCCGTGATGAACTACAAACGGCCAGGCTCGGACCCGGGCCCGTTTCAAAGAGCCGGGTGGGGTTTTTCAAGGGGAAGCACCCGCACAGCGCACGCACACGCGCGGTCGTAACAAGGGGGACACGTCCTTTGATATTCCTCCGTTACCCGTTTCACTGTGCTCCGCGTCAGGCGTGAGGACGGCTCGTGATACGAAGGTGGAGGTCTTCGACTATCTGTCACTGGAATTCGCCATCAAAGTTCGCGAAAAGCGAGATCAAATGCACTCTGTTTGTCACAGACAGAAGATGAGTCCTCCCCGTAATGAATTTCCTTTGTGTGGCGAATTGGTTTTTTTATGTGACGTTTTGATGCTTAGTCCAAAACTAATTGAAAAAAGAAACGTTCTTTCTTGTATTGATGTTGATATTTCCAAATGTTTCAAGCACTTTCCCTTCACATTTCTGGATGCGTTTGTGCCTTGTCTCCAAGAAGTTATACTACTATGTTGAGGAATAATTTGTCATGTCTTCACACAAACACGTTAGCAATTAGCCCATTTATTTTTGCACCAATACTGATTGCTGTTAGATTAAAACTACACAACCATTTTGCTATTTAAAGAAAATTATTTTAATAACTCCAGTTTGGGATAAAGTTGCCAGCATGCCATTCTCACCCACACGACAGACCCTCACTGGGAACACATGCATTGTTGTGGTCCAGGATTTCAGCAGTGAGCCAATAAATATTTCCACAGGCCACACAGCTTACAGGGGAGCTAGTGGTGATGGAAGGACAGGTGTATCTCTCGCTGATAACAGCTGGTGACCAGTGGGCGCCTCGTGCATTGCTGGGGGGAGCGGATTCAGTGGTAACCCGGGATCCCTGGGCGGCACGCCATGCCTCCCTCGCCTGTAGGTCTCAGCCCGCGCTCGCGACTGCCGTCTTTACAGGCTGAGTCACCGGGGAGCTTTCGCAACTCCTTTTCGCGAAACACGCGCGCCGTCTTGTTCGGCAAACCACCTTCACAGAACAAGCCCAACATCGAGATCTGAGAATAATAGCTGCGGAAAGAGCAGGAAGCTTGGAGCACACCCCCACCCCCCACCCCCCTCTCTAGTGTCACTGGTGAGCAGCCCAGTCATAGTCATTTGTTCTCAGTGCTTCACCTGCCTACGGATTTCCCTTGAAATCACTTTCACGGCTTCTCGCGACGGAACCCGCGCGAGATCGCTAAGCGCTACTTAAACCGTAATTACGTCCTAGCAGGTTGCCCCCCTCGTCATGCTGGGTTATCTCGCCGACGCTGCTGTCACCC
This sequence comes from Synaphobranchus kaupii, assembly GCA_029718625.1. NCBI lineage: Eukaryota > Metazoa > Chordata > Actinopteri > Anguilliformes > Synaphobranchidae > Synaphobranchus > Synaphobranchus kaupii. The sequence continues at coordinate 46,927,212 of CM056377.1, read as the reverse complement.
GGCTGCTCCTCGTCGCGCGGCGGCCCAGCGCCGGCCGCCCCTCGGTCCCCCGCCCCGCCCCGTGCTGCGAGCGGCGACGCGCCACGTAAAATACGAGCGGATAGCTGACAAGTGTGGTTAAAGATCTCTCAGCACGTACCCGAGCCAGAGCCTCTGCCACTGCTCTGGGGCTGTGGGGCAGCCGAGTAGACAGGAGCTGAGACCGTAAATAGCCCTGTGTGCATCGGGCCTGACAGGGAGAAAACAATGCGCTCATCCTCCCCGTCCGAGAGTGCTGTACTGAAGCGCGGCAAAGCTGCTCTCCTCAAACTGCGGTCGGAGCTCGCGGTTGGACTTGGGTTTTTATGTCTATGAAGGTTGGTTTTGTATATGCACGAAGATTGATTGATTGGCCAAGTTCTTATTTCCTTTGGCTTGAATTATATTAGTATTTCATCACCTGTCTTATGAATGTATTAGGGCAGGTATAATCCAATCCCTTTTGACACATCCCTGTTTCGCTCCCTGGATGTTAATGGGGGTAGTACTTCTACATGAGCAATGTGAACTTCATGTGTGTGTGCATGTGTGTCTGTTTGTGTGTGTGTGTGTGTGTGTGTGTGTGTGTGGGCATGTTTGTGTGTGCCTGTGTCCATGTATTTGGTGTGTGTGCGTGCCTTTGCATGTGTGCGTGTGTGTTTGTGTGCTTGTGTGTGGGCATGTTTGTGTATGCCTGTGTGCATGTATATGTGTGTGTGCGTGCTTGTGCATGTGTGTTTGTGTGCTTGTGTGTGGGCATGTTTGTGTGTGCCTGTGTGCATGTATTTGTGTGTGTGCGTGCTTGTGCATGTGTGTTTGTGTGCTTGTGTGTGGGCATGTTTGTGTGTGCCTATGTGCATGTATTTGTGTGTGTGCATGTGTGTGCCTGTGTGCCTGTGTATTTTCTCTGAGAAAAAAAAAAAGATTCTTCGGATAACGTTCCTGCGCTTTTCTCAATATGACTGCACAGACTGAGCTTTGACAAATATTAGCGAGCGCGGGGTTTGAAGTTCCCCGCGTGTCTCCCACCAGAGAGGGAAACGCGCCGATGCTCTTAAAAGCAGGGGGAACAGCTCAGTTGCATATTCCATCAGCGGTATCACAATTCCGCCTCGCTCATTTATTGTGCTGAAATGCAAACTGCTCCGGGAAGCCTCTGGAAACCGAATGTGCGCCGGAGCCTTTGCCAGGCGTCTGATTTCATTCTCCAGATGAACTCGGCGCAGGTTTTTTTTCCCCCCGCCTTGACAGAACACATAATATGCAGACAGTACCGATGTCACCGGCAAGGACGGGCGACGGCAAGACGCATTGATTAGGATGCTCCAGCTGGAATCGCAAAGCATTTTCAAAAAGGCTTTCTCTGAGGTGATGACTTCCCCTTGTCTAACATGGCTCTACCCGTAAAGGTCTGACACAGAGCGTGATATTTAGAGGGTTCCGTCCACGTCGCCTTCATTTTGGAGCCTCTCCCATATTTGGTCATCACATTTTCTCCTAGCTTCCCTGCCTTTGCGTGTTGTGTAGTGCCTGGTCTCATTTCCTGGTACATGTATCCATGTAAGGGATGCAGGGGCTGAATCTGATCTGTATGTCGTTGGAAAGCCGTGTTTATCCATTGAGTCCTGTTATCATATGATAAATATAGGGTATTTTAGGCATCTGAAATGTTGTATGTGACCATTCCAGCAACTGTGGGATTGATATCATTACGGAAAATCAAGTTTTGGTATCGTCTCTAACAGATCCACTGCAAAGCACTGTTGACAATGAGCCAGTTTGTGAACATCTGCTAACAGCAGGTAGTGTGCGTGTGTGTTTCACGTGTGTGCGCTGTCCGTTACAGTCTCTGTTGGCGGCCCAGCAGTTGGCATCCGCGGTGGCAGGGGTGATGCCCGGGGGGGCTCCGGGCCTTAACCAGCCCATCCTCATCCCCTTCAACATGGCGGGGCAGTTGGGAGGACAGCAAGGCCTGGTGCTCACGCTCCCCACCGCCAACCTCACCAACATCCAGGGGCTGGTGGCGGCCGCGGCGGCCGGCGGCATCATGACCTTACCATTACAGAACCTGCAAGGTAAGAGCCACGCAGCAGGGACACACTGCAAAAACCAACAAAAACAGTCCATCTCAACAAGTATTTTACTCTTACATTTAGACTTAAGATCCTATTTCTGTTAAGTTCTTGCTAAATAAAACAAAAAATATTGCCAATGAGGTGAGACTCATTTCAAGATTTGCCGATGGGGTAAGAAAATCACTTGTCAAGCAAACAGTAATTTAAAGCAAGCTAATATTTTCTACTTCATAGAGAAAACAAATAAGATTTTAAGTATCATTACAAGACAAAAGCGCTTAAGACTTTTTTCGCAGTGCAGTGAAGCTTTCTCTAACACAGCAAAGCCAATCAGGTTTCACTAAATGTGTCTTTATCAAGTGGCACACAATAGAAAACATAAGTAAATACCTGGAGGAATGTGTCTCTGAAGCATTGACCTCCAGCTTCTCGGTAAAACGCTCTTTTAATTTTGGCTATTTAAAGTTCTTTTTTTACTTCTTTTTTTCTTGCACTGCCACAGAATTGAGTACGTTCCATTGCCTCTGGGCGGGTCATAAAATGCTTGCTTTTGATAAATCCCTTAATGAAACCGTGCACCCTTTTGTGCCGTTTACAATGGATCGTGATAATGGCGTGACAAGGACAGGAGAATCACACAATTTATTCAATAGGAGACACAAGCCACCTATTTCTTCCCGGAGCAATGATGTTATTTGCTATTCTTATTGAAGGAATTTACAGATCAGAGAGGGCAGTGCATCAGCATTTCAATTCACCGTACTTCAGTTCACCGTAATCCCAGTAAAAAGGGGGGATTCTAACATCTCACTAGCCTCGGCTGGCCTGAAGGAAGAACCGTATTAATTATAGGTCAATGTTTTGTGCCGCCGTGGAGTAGCACTTTATGTCTCTTTCTCTGCATAAAGTGTACTTCCCTCCTCGCTCTCCCGCCCGCCCGTCTGTCCGCACGGCTGTACTTAACTTCTCCTTTTAAACTTTAATGCCCAAATGTTCTCTTTTGATCGCAGTTGTAAATGGTTTTCATTTTAATGTTTAAAATATTGTCTCTTTTATGCCATTAGATTGAGCGGCGGGAACCTGTCAGTCATAAATCTTGGATGAGGGAGGGCCTTGCTAATGCAACGACAACAAAAAAAATTCCGCGGTATAAATTTGAAATGTGCATGTAAATGCATGCAGCGGGTTTGTAGATATTAAAATAATGCCAGAAAGGCAGAAAGTGGGGTGAGAGGCATTCACAGTGGAGGAATGGTGAGGGGGGGTGGGGGGGGGGTGGCACTCTTGGAGCCAATCTGGTGATTAAACCTTAATGGACAAACATGCATAAATAACAACAAGAGTCAGTGGGCTAATAAACACTCACATCTATTTAGAGTCACTACTCCACATACCGCACGCTAATGTTGTAGCTTTCTACTGGGTCTCCATAATGCACCTGCCACTTCCAGAACTTTCTTACGTGCCTTGTTTTCGGGGGCCAGGATATTCGAGAAGAACTGTGCTGTGCATACCTTCTGAAAAGATCTGTGAGACGTAATCTGCCGCTATCTGATTTTGATTACATGTGAAAGCTTAGCTTAATTGCAAACAAGCTAAAAGGCTATTCATTAATGAGTTTTGTAAGTTTCCCATTTATTATTATTATTTATTATCATTATTATTTCTGTAGTCACTGGCAATAATTATAAACATGTTTTAGTGCACTCATGTGAGGGTATGCAGCAGTTTGACTAAAAATGTTACTCTGCCTCACAACCAGGAAAATCGCTGTCCCTTTATTCCCCATTCAAGTGAGGCATTGAAAAGCGCTCCAGAGACAGGAAGTGACACAAGTCCCAAGTGAAGCTAAATGTCTTGACTCTGCCCCGGCCCTCTGGCCACGTCACCAGTTTCCGCATCGCCCTGTCCTGGGCAATCAGGACTCAGGCGACTGAAGCCTGCTGGCGCAGCACTTCTGACCCAGCACTGCCGGGGCCCTGGCCCCCAGCCTGATTAATCCGGAGTTTAATGCAGTCCCCTACTGTCGCCGGAGAGGAGCAAGCTGATTACATGACCCGGGAGCAAGTGTGTTTTACAGCTTGTGCACCCCTAGCTAATTAATGTCAGATCAGACAGAAAATATAGTGTGCCTAAGTAATGAGGGAGAGATCCCATGCAGGGCATTGTGCACAGCACTGTTTAAGTTTAATGACCCATCTAATGACTGTGTGTGTGTGTGTGTGTGTGTGTGTGTGTGTGTGTGTGTGTGTGTGTGTGTGTGTGTGTGTGTGTGTGTGTGTGTGTGTGTGTGTGTGTGTGTGTGTGTGTGTGTGTGTGTGTGTGTGTGTGTGTGTGTGCGTGTACACGTGTGTGGGTGGGTGTGTGTGTGTGTGTGTGTGTGAGTGTCTGTGTGTGTGTTTGTGGGTTACAAGATTCAGACTCAACATGAGCTTAAAGTGTGTTATGTTTTAAATCTGCGTAATCCTCATTTTATGCCACGGTCTTTTCATTCTCAGTAATGGTAATGAACGCTTACACAAATGAGATGAGCTGAAATCTAAGAGCCAGCGTCTGAGATTATGTATTCTCACTTTCGGCCATTTTAACACTCGGCAGTTTTGTTCTCTTGAAGGAGAAAAGATGCATAGATGATTAAATGGGGATGGGATTTTTGGGGCGCAAGCTAAGTTTTATCAGTTGTGATAAATAACTGTGACCTGAGTGTGCTGTAAAGTTCGAGGGGCTGCCTAAATAAAACCTTATAACATCTCGCTGTGATCATGATAAACATGGGACCGGGGGTAACGTGCTATTTGTCAAAAAGATTAATGCTATGACATGGTCTATAAAAAAGTACATTTCCTGTGGAAATAAAAAAAGACAGTGGAAAAAAAAAATCTGATATGGGATTCTCAAACTTTTCTATATTGTACCCGTATATTTATGTGAATTTTCTGCCACGCGCAAACTATACCATGCACATTATTTTAAAAATGAACATTAGGACATGATTACCTTCAGTAGGGTGCAGCAGGGCAGTTTTTGCACACAGTTTTATTTCACTCAGAGGAATATGAATGGTTAGTGAAATGTATTTTAAAAATGCATAAACCAAGTACTAAATAAAGCATTTAATTAATGAACAGGTGAATAAAATCCACTATTTCTATGGCTTACTGCACCTACTTACTTCGCCATAGAAAGGAAAAAGATGCCCCTGTACAATTTAATATTTTAAAAATAAAAACAATCAAACATTTATATGGAATAAATATTCAATTAATGGACTCAAATCGGTAACTCTTGAGACCTGATAACATATTCAGCAAAAAGTCTTAAATAGAAAGACTGTTGGATCAAATAACGTCAAACAAAATAGCTTGTGCCACTTGCGTTTTACTTGAGTGTAGCATTTTAAATATTCTAATCCGGTAATGTTTGATCTTCCCCTTCCGAGAAGGGAACTTGTAAGATGTATTTTGTCCGGACTGTTTCGAGATTGCCGGTAGGTAATGCAAGACAGAGGTCTATTCATGTCTCTTCAAGCCCTCTAATATTAATAAGTGCGGCTCGTCGTATTTGCTTTAGATCAGAAACCCAGCGCTGTGCATAATCCCGGCGAGCTGAAGGTTGATGGTTAGGTGAGAGCCCTGTTCCTTTGCGTTCATCTTCAGAGAACATGAAATCGCTTTCAGAATCTACATAAAAGCTGCTGTCCCACTTTTGTACGGTAATGAGTGTGGATGTCAGTAATGATCAGAATGATGTTTCTGTTAGAAGAGTGCTCTTCTCCTTGCATCATGTTCATGTTGCGGGCGGGAGTATGACACAAATTATGGAAATCATGCTCATTACAACACCAGATAACAGGCTCCTGAGGGAAGATCAAAATATTTCCACTAGAGAATACGCGTCTGGCTCAATCGCTTCCGATCAGCCTGCTGCCTTCTTGGATACAATGGGCCTTTTAGAGGCCAGTTTACAGTGCGCAAGTACGTCACATGGTTCCCTCGCATTTAAGCAAGGTACTACAGAATGTTTGGGAGGCTTTTAAAAAAAAAATCTTTTAACATGGCTGTTTTTCCATTGTGAATGCATGATCAAGAAAGAGGCTTCACCAGAATGTTTCTGTAGCGAATGAGATGCCTTATTATAGGAGCAAATAACAATTACATTTAAAAATGAATTCTGTACAAAACACAAAGAGGGAGAGAGGCGAGAGAGAGAAAGTGAGAGCGAGAGAGAGAGAGAGAGAGAGAGAGAGAGAGAAAGGGAGAGAGAGAGAAAGGGGGAGAGAGAGAGAGAGAGAGAGCAGCCATTGCTATAAAAAAAACATATTGGCCCATGAGGGTTTATTAAGAACAATAACATTCCTGTATCCCCCAAATAAACAGCTCCAGTTCTATATCAACACATTAAAGAGGCCTCTCTTTGCAGTTTAATTTGAAATGTTCTCGGCAATATGTATTCTGCTAGCATTTAATGATTTAAGTTCACTGTGCTTGTAAGATATCTCGCTAGGGAGGGAGTTGTATTGAATAAATAATAGAGATAAAATTTACACCTCCATACATTTCAAAGCTAATGCAACTAGCGGCACAATGGGAGTGCCGGCGCGGAGATTTGCAGTGGTAATTTGATTGATTTGTTGTGACAGCAGCCAAATAATTGAGAGTGAGAGGTGCCAGCGGAGATGAAGCCACTGCTGAACCAGATTCGCCAGGCAATCCCAGCAGCGCTAGCGACTGGATTCTCATCTCCGTTCTCTCATTCCATTGATATCCAGCCGTGCTTTATTTGTTTGTCTTCAATAAGCAGCACTGTACAACCCCGGCGCAGGTTTGACGCGTGCCTGATGAATGTATTTGACAGTGGGGGAAAAAAGGCCAGCCTTAATGTATTCAAGTGCATGTAGACATCCAGTTATACACATGCTCGTACAGACATGGAGACACACACCCGCACAGACGCACACACAAACACACGCGCGCACACGAACACATACACACACGCACGCGCGCACACACACACACACACACATACATTCTATGAATTCTGCAGTAATTTCTTTGTTGAAAAATAATGCATGTTTTTGCTGATTTCTTCAAAATGCAATGTAAAATATTCCCTTGACTGATAGAATAATGGATAAGAGTATCTGGTGTAATATAAACTCCTGCTATTTTACTGCGACCCATATTTTTTACTAATTATATGAAATAAATAATGCAAACGTCTATGGTATTTCTAGAATTAGCTAACATGATGAATGGTGTTTGGAATTGAACAGAACAAAGAATGTCTTTCTTAAGGATGTCAATCACCAATGATGTCATCAATTGCACCAATTTTGATCACCTGATTCCACAGACTATTAGGGCTCTATCTTACACTTGGTGGTAACCCAAATGCAAGTGTCTTCGCAGGTTCCAGACCGACGCAGTTGTCATTTTCTCGCCCAGTGCCCACGTTGTTTAAATAGCAAATAAACTTGCTCCCATCAGGGCAGGTTGGTCTTAAGATGAGGTGTGGTCAGGCGCGTTGTTGGCATATTACTATTTTGATGCAGCTGAAGACAAAAACCTATTTTGATGCGCTAAGACAAAAACCTGGTCATGTCGCAGTTGTTTCATTGTTACATTAAAGGGGCAGTTCACCCAAAAATGAAATTTCAATATGTTTCTACATACCTGGAGCGCTATCTATCTATCCAGGTAGTTTCACTTGTAAGAGTACCTGAAAATAAGATATCAAGAGTCTTGATGTTGTTGGGTCACAGACATCAGGAAGTCATGACATGCAAAGGATATGTAACCCATTATTAAATATGATAACTTTATTAAAGTGTATGTTAATTTGTCCAATTACTTTTGGTTCCCTAAAATGGGGGGGACTATGTATAAAAATGGTTACAATTGCTACACCGTTCACGGTGTAAATCTCTAAGTCTGCACTTTAACCTCATAGTCACTCTTCCCTATCAAATGCAATGTGCTGGAGTACACAGCCAAAACAACAAAAATTGTGTCACTGTCCAAATACAGTCAAGCCGGAAAGTCTGCACAACCCTTTCACCTTCTCCACGTTTTATTACGTTACAGACTTATACTACAATAGATTGAGTTCATTTTTTGCCTCAAACATCTACACACAATAGCCAATAATGACGAAGTGAAAACAGGTTTTTAGAAAATATGCAATTTTATTTTACTGACAAAAATAGGTTATTTAGGGGTTACATATCTGTCCACACCCTTAGCCTAATACTTGGTTGCTGCACCTTTGGCAGCGATTACAGCTTCACGGCGTCTTGGAAAAGAGGCTACGAGCTTGGCACACTTGTTTCTGGACATTTTTGCCCATTCCTCTTGGCATATCCTTGCAAGCTCCGTCAGGTTGGATGGGGAGCGTCGGTACACAGCCATTTTCAGCTCTTTCCACAGATGTTCAATTGGATTCAGGTCTGGGCTCTGGCTGGCCCACTCAAGGACATGCACAGACTTTCTCCGAAGCCACTCCTTTGTTCTCTTGGCTGTGTGCTTCGGGTCGTTGTCATGTTGGAAGGTAAAACTTCGCCCCAGTCTGGAGAAGGGTACGGAGAAGGTTTTCTTCAAGGATCTCGGTGTACTTAGCTGCATTAATCTTTCCCTCTATCAGGACTAGTCGCCCTGTTCCCGCTGCTGAAAAACATCCCCACATCATGATGCTGCCACCGCCATGTTGTAGGGATGGTATTAGCCAGGTGATGAGCGGTGCCTGGTTTCCTCCAGACGTGACGCTTGGTATTCAGGCCAAAAAGTTAAATTTTGGTTTCATCAGACCAGAGAATCTTGATTCTCATGGTTTGAGAGTCCTCTAGGTGCCTTTTGGCAAACTCCAAGCAGGCTGTGATGTGCCTTTTACTAAGGAGGGGCTTCCGTCTGGCCACTCTACCATAAAGGCCTGATTGGTGGAGTGCTGCCTGGATGGTTGATCTTCTGAAAGGTTCTCCCATCTCCACAAGGATACGCTGGAGCTCTGTCAGAGTGACCCTCGGGTTCCTGCTCACCTCCCTGGCTAAGGCCCGTGTTCCCCGATTGCTCAGTTTGGCCGGGCGGCCAGGTCTAGGAAGATTCTTGGTGGTTCCAAACTTCTTCCATTTACGAATGATGGTGGCCACTGTGCTCTTTGGGACCTGTAAAGCTGCAGAGATTTTTCCGTACCCTTCTCCAGATCTATGCCTTGACACAATCCTGTTTCTGAGGTCTGCAGATAATTCCTTTGACCCCATGGCTTGGAGTTTGCTCTGACATGCACTGTCAACTGTGGGACCTTATATAGGCAGGTGTTGGCAATCCCCAATCATGTCCAATCAATTGAATTTATCACAGGTGGACTCCAATTAAGTTGTAGAAACATCTCAAGCAGTATCAGTGGAAACAAAATGCACCTCAGCTCACTTTTGGGTGTCATATCAATATTTTACATTTTGATTTTTAATAAATTAGCACAAATGTCTAAAAACCTGTTTTCACTTTGTCATTATGGGCTATTTTGTGTAGAATTTTGAGACAAAAAATGAACTCAATCTATTGTAGAATATGTCTGTAACGTAATAAAACGTGGAGATGGTGAAAGGGGTGTGCAGACTTTCCGGCTTGACTGTACTTATGGACCTGACTGTATATATGTGAACTGTAAGGGAGCCCACTCCATCAACATCCAGGTGATTTGCAATGCTACGTGTAAGGTTACACATATATTCGCAAATTATCCTGGATCAAGCCATGACATTCCTGCAGTCTTCCATTGGGATACCCCCCCTGGATGGGGTGACTGTTAGGGGACAATGGCTATCCATTAAAAACATGGCTGATGACGCCATATATCACACCTACAACAGTGCGTCAATTGTCATTCAATAGGAAAACTCACGGAAACACGCACTGTAATCGAGAGGATGTTTGGATGAGTCAGGCGGAACATTCAAATACAGCCCTCGGAAGGTCCGAGGATTCTTTGTGGCGTATCGTGTGTCGCACAGCATTTCCAAAAGTCATGGACGCCTCCTAGACGTAAATAAGGACACGTTACAGGACTTTAGAAGGCGTGATGCTGAACTGCACGTGCCCATGCCAGTGAACCCAGAAACAGCAGCAGCAGTATGGGAGAGGAGGGATCAGCTGACAGAAGCGCTGCTTCATCTACAGCCCGGTAAGCGAGCGGAATCAAAGTGTAAAACTTTGTCCGGCGAATATTGCATTTTTTGAAAATTTTATATTTTATTAATGCATTTTTGCATGCATGCGCCATTATATTAGCAATCCGCCATGCGAACGCAGGTGGCTTATAAAGGGATCTTATCTGAAGCATGTATACTTGAATCATATTCGATCATGAGGTCTTATTTATCAGACATTTTAAAGGAAATGACTAAATTCAGTACTTGGTCACATGATCTTTTGCTCACATGATGTCACATTTTTACACACTCTTAATGTGATTTGCAATCAGGCAAACATCTCATTGCATGGAAAAAAATTCATTTTTATTTTTAGTGTACTTGTAGTGTAGTACAGTGCTTTGAGCGTGGGAAAAGCGTTCTAAAAATATATGTACAATGTATTATTATTATTATTATTATTAACCCCTTGTATGCAAAGTCCTGTCCTTCTGGATTTGCTGAAGTCTCTCTTAGGCCAAGAGGGCATTCAGTCAGCTAGGGGAGCTCTGGCTGCCTCAGAGTGTCATTCCCAAGAGCTCAAGGCACACAGTTCATATCTGGTCCAAGATTGGTCATGTTCCAGAAAGGGGCCCACAACCATCTCTGTTTATTTCCTTATAAAGATGCTGTTTTCCTAGAATCGCATCATGCGAGTGTTACAGCTCGTCACCTTACGCTGAAAGACAGCTGCAGATCTGAAGAAAATGAATAGATATAAAACTTCCAGCAGGAACTGTCGATAAGAAAAAGGGACGCGCATTCGCTAAGTCTTTACAGAAAAGCATAGGGCTTCCTTCTCGCGTCTCGTGCTGCGGCGCTATTTTCGCCGCCTCTGTTTTTCTCGGGAGTGAACTCGCTAAATCCCAGCACTGTCACATTTCGACGTGTGCGTCTCCCCGGCTGGTAGCGATGTCATTCCGGTTAAACTGCAGAGGCTCAGCCGCCAGAGGAAAGTAAATTGTCTCATCGCGTCCCGCGCAAAAAAAGGAGAGGATATTCCTGTGGTCAGAGTGGAAAGAAAGACAATAATAATGATAATAGGAAATGGCTGTGTCTGCTTCAATAAAGCAGTACATGACTTGTGTCTCCACTGTGGCAAGCCCGGGAAGAAGCCGTTTGCCAAATATAAACAAACACAAGATGTGTGACCGTAAGCATGCAGTTTCGTGATTGCAGTTTTATTTTATTTTTTAAAAGCCATCTTCGTTTAAAAAAAAAAAAATGTATTATGTTAGTTGCATCAGCTGCTCAGCATTCTGTAATGTTAATAAACTCCTCTGAGTGAAGATACAGTTATTTCCTTTGATGGAAAGGCAAGGTAGAAAGGCTGCAATTACGAAAAGCTTTCAAACTGGCGTTAAACCCGGGGAAACTTGGCACCTTCTTTCCTCCAGCCAGCTTTCATTCTGTGAACTTGTGAAGTATAACGGCACATTATTGCAGACCACGTTATTGCAGATTGGAACTGGCCTTTGCATTGCTCAGTCAAATATGTAATGGGAAAATGCAATTAGGCTTATAACCACGGATATCCGTGTGTGTGTGTGCGCGTGCGTGCGCGCGTGTGGTTTTTGTGTCACTGTGTGTATGTATTAATCTCCACCTTTGGGAGGTGCATACACACACACACACACACACACTCCTGTTCTCATATATTTCTGTGGCCTTGTTAGTCAGCCATACTGTGGAACATACTAAGAGGATCTAATATACAATCAGACTGATATCACATAACATGCCGGCAGTTAACATGGGTATCAAGGACTGCATTCAGATAAATAATATTTTATTTTTCTGCTGCTCCAACCCTAGATGCCCTGGGGCTATTACCATTACTTCTTTTATTTCTTCTCCAAAAGGTTTCCAAAAGATTTGTGCTCCTCGCATTAAAGGGCTTCCAAGGGCTTGCTGAGGCATATTCCACAAGCTTTCAGGAACAATCTGTAGTCAAGCATTTTTAAATGAAAATTGATTTGTGATTTACATGGTCAGTGGGAGGAAAATTAACTTACGAAATGTTGTAAATGAAATATTAGACAAGGTGGGGAGAGCGGAGAGAGAGAGAGAGAGAGAGAGAGAGGGAGAGGGAGAGAGAGGGAGAGAGAGATGGTGATCTAGTGGAACTGAAATCCCCATCTGGAAGAATCGGGTGACATTTTTACATTTATCTGCGTTCTGCATGAGTTGTAATGTTAATGGTAATTTTATGGGACTGAACCGAAAATGAAAATGGTGTTATCACAGATTGCCTACAATATAGGATTGTGTTCAGTGAAGAGGCCTGTATCCCTTTTTCTCCATTTTCCTATAATATGACTCATTGCACTACTCAAGGCTCTGTTGTTGAATGCATTCAGCCTTTTAGTCCAGGATGTTAAAGGAAGAGCGGTGCATTCTCATGGGTACAAATGTGCTCCTCTTTTGAAGATGGAGGTATTTTAGATCTGAGCTATGAAAAAAATAAAAAACATGTACATTTATGGTTTAAGGTGTACAAAACATTGGACTGGCTAAACAGGTTTTCTGAATAAATATATATTTTTTTATACTCAATCCAATATTTGGCAGCATATTTTCTAGTGTGAAGACACACTGTTTCCCACAAGCAGGGTAACAACCATAAACCATAAACAAGAACAGACAATATTATGCTCGTTTTCTATCCATTCTGAATTTTTACAAACGGGCAGCTATAAATGCTTGAGCCTATACATAAACAGCCACTATCTAATATTATACCTGCCTGACATGTTCAAGCTGTAAGAAGTCTAGCATAAGATGGAAGTCACTCTAAATGTTAGTCCTACCAGCCACTTATTAACCTCAGATTTTAAGGGGGTGTAATAGGTTTCTGACATAAGTTCCTGTAAAAAGAAATCTTTCCATCCTCTCACAAAGGTCAAATCAACCAAAAAGCAAAAAAAAAGAAGCTTATTGAGGAAAGGGGTAGAACAGAGGAAGTAAGAGCATGTGCATTTAAACAGAAAGAAGTGGTTGCTAGGTGTGTATTACCCCAGGTTGCCGAAAAGGTCAATATTAAGTATTGTCTTCCTACTCTGTTCTTCTGAAACCAAAGCCTGATCCAGCAAATGGCTTGAGAATGAACCATTAGCATTGGTAAAAAGGGCCGAGTAAGCGCTAAAAGGAGTCTGCGGTTTGTAACTGTAGGCCGGATCTTAATTACCCTAATTAATAGCCCTGCTTTCTGGGGTCTGGATTTGTGGCGGGCTATATTTTTGGCCCCTCCAGACAGAGCGTCAGCAGGGTAAAAGGGCCCCGGGGAGAGGTCGGGGAGGTCTAATGATCCCCAGAGAACCACCACCAGACTAACCACAAGTACATCACAGATAGATTAGATAGCATCTGCGCAGGCCGCAAAGAGGCTCGCAGTGATCTCCTGCGAGGACGGAAGGGATCCATTTCACCCTGATCCAAGCAGCGCACATTAAGTACTAAGTATCTCAGTTTTTCCTTCATTTTTAATTTTGTTTTTCTCCGACCCGTTCCAGAGCCCGGCCTCTGTTCTTTCCGTTTCCAGTCTCTGCGTTCTTTTTTTTTGTACGCTTCCTTCCTCATTTTTTTTTCTCTTGTCACTATTAATCTCTTTCCCAAGCTTTCTGTGGGCAAAGGTTTAAACTTTAATCATTTGGTTTAAGCTCAGTTTTGAACCTGTTTGGCTAAAGAACTAAGAGTCGGCTTAATTAATTATCTATTTATTATGGATTTTTTAAACGGCTTTTAAAGTGCTTTTAGTTTCTAAATCAGAGCCTCAAAGATAGCAGGGAAACCAGCCTTTTATCTTCTTGTATTCATATAAGGTGTATCTTAGCTACATACATTACACAGGGGAACCATAAGCTATTCATGTAATTAAACTAATTTCCCAGTTTCCTTACCCATTTAGTTGTTCCTCTTCAATTTCAGTTAACTAGATGTCAGCAGGTTCAGATGTTAAATGGTTCAAAAATGTAATGAATCTGTTTGACGCTTATCTCTTAATAGATGTGTAAAATGAATGTCTAGCAGGTTGGTAAATATAGTAATTTGGGTTCTTAACTTAATTCTGAATTACTGGTTAGGCTGTTTATTAATTAATATTAATGACGAGTGTGATGCATTATTTGTCTTTGTCTCTGCTTTCAAATGTTCGTATGAAATCCCTGATAAACCCTGGAGTCTGATTCCCCGTCACTATAGAATATTCCAAATATGTTCCGTGAAGGAGTGGTACACAATTCAGAAAATCTGTTAGAACAGCAAAGGTTTTTCCACACGCACAGAATCGCATTACATGGGCATGCATATCACAATGCACTGTAAGAGGATACCTACGCACGTATCTTAAAGGGATTTCACTGTGAAATTAGTTATTCTACGTTCAATTTAAAGCCACAGCTGAAATAGTTAAAAAAGGCAGACCTCAGCTGATATGAAAATAGAGCTGGTTCAACAAATCTGCTCCTCTCCTGCCCCCCCCCCCCCCCCCCCCCCCCCCCCTCCTCATTCCGCACCTTGTCCGCATCTGGAGAAGGCTTGTAAGTTTCGGGTGCATACATTTCTTCTGATGATATATTGTCCTGGTGGAAAATTTCATTTACTGGCAGTGCCCTTTGCTGAACCTGTTGCTAGTCAGCGAACATGATAAGCGTATAAGTAGCGTGCTACTTCATTTATCATACATCGTTTTAGACACTCAGATATCTCATATGCAATTCAGGAGGAAACCACTAAACCGGCAAAAAAAAATCTCTTCAGTAAAAAAGGGAACTGAAGGAAATGCTGTGGGGGAAAAAAGAGCAGATTTATATACAAAAGGAAATGTTTTTAATCTTATTAAAAAATGTGAACAATTATGTATGTATATATGTCCCCATTTTAAATATATACATATTAATACACGTTTGTGTGTGTGTGTCAGTATATCTGCGGGATTGCATCTGCATACATTTGTGTCTGCATTTGGTTGCTTCCATTACATCAAACAGCAAAATATCTGTAGAAGTGCAGCTTGCGACACCGTCTACACGCGACTATTTGTACGCGACTGATCTATTTTGTGCCTCATGCTAATTTGCGCCGACTGTAGTTTGCGTGTTTGCTTGATTTACGTTCCCGCCTCTGCTGGGCTGAATTAAAGTGCATTGACAGTCGTAAGGAATCGCGCGTCACTCAGAAGCGAGCGTGCGCTGCCGGGCATGTGTTAAAAATGCAACCTCTCCCAGACGACCAAAGAGAATAATTAAAGCGCGAAGATGGAAGCAGAAACGAAGAGCGAATCCCGTTGTTTTGGGCCTCATTTCATCCTACTGAGCTCTCCCACTTGTTATAGTCCGTAGAATACGCCGCGTAGGTCTGTGGTAAGTTTTCAAAAGCATATCTAAGCGAGGCAGCGCAGAACAAAAGGCTCTCTGTTGTCCTTCTCGCGCCTGCATTGTCTTTTCATTAACTTCATTTCAATTCTAGCGATCTGAGCGAGCCGAGACTGGATCTCACTCCCTTCAGAGCACCGCCTCTGCTAAATAATTGTTTAATGGTCCTGCTGGGATGTGAAATAAGAGATGCCATCTTTAAGGGATATAAATAACAGGCTGTGTCTTGGTTTTGATACCTCCTTATTTCTTTTTTTTCTTTTTTTTTCTTGTTTTCGTAATGGCATAATTGCTTTAAGCCCCCCACACAATCATAATTGTTATCAAAATAATCCCAGATGAAGGGCTAATACAAGGTGAACAGACTATTATAAGAGCACTAATACACTCCATTTCTTGAGCTGCAAATATAGCCCCCCCTCAGTCTCCTAGTGCTTTTAGTGTCAGTCAGGGAGCACTCAGTCATTTCTGTGCATCAAGCCTGCAGTATTGATTTTTCCACCCACTGAAACAGCCGTATAAGCATACATTTTGCATGAGGCTTTTACTCGAAAGCCTCTGCTGTGGTCCGACGACACACGACGTGAACACGAAGACCGCACAATAACCTCGCCGGGTCAAGCCGCAGGCTTTAGAGCTGACCGCCTCTCCGATTTTGAAGGACAAAAGGCGAGAGAGCGGCCGCCGCGCCACCGACCGATATCATTTCCATCTCGGGGAACGTCCAGCGCGTCTTCTCTCCCGCGCCGCTAACGCCGTACCGGCGCTATCAAAAGGGAGAGAGGGCCCATCTCGCTTGGGAGGGGGTGGGGGGACTTGAAGATAATCAATGAGAGAAACATCAAAGACGTGCGACACAGGCTTTTTTTTCTCCTCCCTTTCTCATTTTGATGGAGTGGTACCAATACTTTCAAATCCCCCCTTGGGGCAAGACATGTACAACACAGTTTGATAGCATCTTGCATCACAAAGTTGAAGCTTTATCCCCAGATCCCTACAACTGATAGGCCTTGGATTTTAAGCCCTCAGCTCTCTCGACTCTAGTCTCTGGCACCTCCATTTTGTTCTCTCTAAGCCCCACCAACACTTCACTAAAATATTATTGTCGTCTGTGGGGAAGGTGGCCTGCGGTGATACTTTAAAATTATGGTTATTTTTAGCTTTCATTTTGAATCTCATGAAATACTGAGACAAAGCTAAAATTTCTCTCACTCAGCACATGCAATGGTGGAGTAACAAATACATTCCGGGCCTGATTTACTAAGACCTTTAGCGTGTGCAAAACCTTTTCGCACATGCAAAACCAATAACATGACCAATGACTTGTCATGGTGTTAGTTTTTCACCAATCATCGTTTGTGTTATTAGTTTTGGGTGGGCTAAATGTTTTTGCACACACTAAACGTCTTAGTAAACCAGGCCCTCTGTGTTCAGTTGGCTATGCAACATTAAGTGATTTCCATCCAGCGGTTGAATAAGAAAACTACAAAACAACTGGTAACATAAAGATTCGTATTTGGACCTTTGGGGATTGTGTTCTGTACGCAGGTAACACAGCACATATTATTTTACTCCCTGAGACACCCTTCTATTCTTCCGGTCAAAGGCGAATGGCGAGTCCATTCCCTCGCCAGTGTAGCAACATGCTTCCTGTGGCACGTCACAGTGCTCTATAGCTGCATTTTGTGTTCATAGCAATAATGGTTAAAGCCTGACTGTTGGACAAAAGGCAATCTATTGACCAGAACAACTCTGTATTGAAGGCACTCAGAGGAAATAGCTGAACACAACGAGTATTACCCCAGCGTTGCTTTCAGGGAGACTTCTCATTCTGCTGTTACTGTCACTGAAAGCCTCCGAGATATTCATTTATTTTATTTTATCTTTATCTTGTTGCGTCATATGTATTTTATTTAATCTATGTTCGTTATGCTTAAGCATGTGTGTGGAGAAAGTTTATGGATTCCCTAAGAGATTTAATCAGGCTTTTGTGTTTAGTCTTTAATGTAACAAATTCAGTAAGGTGCATAATATACGTAGGGTTTATTTTCCCCCAGGGTTTATGTAACATGATTATTAAAACAATTAAGTGCAATGGAAAGAATATTCAATAGAACATTCCACTGCAAACACTGAAAATCATTGGGTATTAGACAGAACAATACAAATCCTAAGTTTGGAACTGCCGTTTTTCCATCCATCCATCCATCCATTATCTAACTCGCTTATCCCTGGTCAGGGTCGCGGTGGGGCTGGGGCCTATCCCAACATGCATTGGGCGAGAGGCAGGAATACACCCTGGACAGGTCGCCCGTCCATCGCAGGGCGCACACACCACTCACTCATGCACTCATACCTACGGCCAATTTAGAGTCTCCAATTAGCCTAACCTGCATGTCTTTGGACTTTGGGAGGAAGCCGGGGTACCCAGAGGAAACCCACGGGGACACAGGGAGAACATGCAAACTGCACTGTCCACTGCACCACCTTGCCGCTCCACTGCCATTTCTTTTCACCTTGAATATCTAATGGGACCTCTACTTTCGGCCCATCATATCACTGCAGTGTCGCAGTGCAACTGGAGTGATGTGCTGCAGGCAAGCGGGCAGGTTGCAGGCCCTCCATGATCCAGTGGAGTTCCCAGTGAGCAAAGAGGGAAGGCGTTTACCCTGTTCGCTGTAACCCTCCCTGCCTGGGCAATGCTATTGTGACTGTGCATCACCCCACGGGGTTTAGTTACTGGCACAGTCTGCATGCTACGCTAATGCCATAGCATTGCAGTCGTGCGGTATGTTTATGAGGATCGCGCCCATTCTTAGGATGAAAACACTGAGTATTTGTTGCATGAAAGCAAAATGTTATTTCTAGCACAAATTGGCAAAGCTGTCCTTTATGCGTGTAGTTGAATGTGGTGGAGAGGGATAATGTTCTTTGGAGGTGCTTGCTGTTGGCCTGGTTGTAAAATGCACTAGAGGTTGGAGGACTTAAATACAGGACTGGGCAGCTTGTTATCAAGTATACTCCCTGCGCGCTTTCATTAAATGTAGGTAGCCACTCAGCCCGTGATTGTTTAATTTTCGGCACCCTCCAAACAGTACGGGTAAATGCGAACCTACGCTGAACCTACAGGCCAGACTCATAGCATTTTATCAAAAGAGGAAAAATGCTGTCGTCTAATTTGCCTCGATTAAATGGCCCGCAATCTCATCAGGCGTCCGATCGATGGTGGAACGTGGCTGCTCGTGGTGACGTTGAGAGGAGCTGGATTTTAGGAGTCAGGTAAAGCCACCCCCTGCCAGATGGCTTTCATCCCACATTTATTAAAGGCAAGATCAAACACCACCGATGTGAGAAGGATGGGGAGGGGAGGGGTAACTTCAAGTAGTAAACAAGCTGAATAGGAGCACGAGCAGCAGCAATCAGAGAAATCTCCCGATTTTAATCAGGGCATAAATCCATTACATTAAGCTTCAGTAAACAGTCATCAATTAGAGCCATTTTAAAGGGCTTAAGGAGTAATCCGGAGGCCCTGTGCATGTCTAAATGAACCAGGGGTAAGGTGCTCCCGCAAATTAATGAAGCGCAGAAACACCGAGGGTTATACGCCACCAGCCGCGGCAGACCACTGAGAAACCACGGTTGATGACTCGAAATTAATTACAGGTGTCCCGGAGGGGGAGCGGAAGGAACTCTTTTTATTGACTCGGGTTTCTCATAAACATGAACCCTTTAGGGGTTTGGGCCGCGCGCCTGCAGCAGGCACGGGGGGCCGACGCGTGCGCTGCATGGGGAACGAGCGACCCGATCGTTTTCTGAGGCTCGTTAGCTCGAAGCTTTGTTGTACAGGAACACAGGGAGAGGCGGCCGCGCATTGACCGGGGTATCGCCGGCAGCGCGAGAAGCTATCCGCGAGGCACTAATTAAAACTGTAAGCTCATCATTCCAGGCATAATGCGTTCGCCAGAAAAAGCAGATTCAACGCATCAATCAGCGAATCAAGTGTCCATATTAGCTTAATTGTTGCGCACTGTGCGTTCAAAAAGGGAGGAAACAAATGCGTGTGCTAATATTGTCCGTCAAACTATTAATGAGCCATCCCATGCAATATTCGGGTTCTTCACTTTTTCATTATCAAATAGATACAGCTGATAATTAGCATCATATGATCTATGTAAAATATAGCTACACTTCAATATCCTTTCCTGGTCTTTAACTATTATAGCTTTAACACCCAATTTTTTTAAGGTTACCATTTCTGTAGTAAAATGTAAATTCGTATTTACCCTCACTGCCAGCTTTGTTAGTTTTAGTCTGACAAATTTGTTGGACATGTTGTAGATCGGCCAGTGTTGAGACTTTAGGTTACCTGTTACAAAAATCTCACATTATTATTCCAGATTAAATTTAAAACTCCAGATTTCCAATTTCTTTGCATATGACGAAGACAGTGCTGTCATGTTCTTTACTTTGAAATGAGTATACAATCAAAGACTCCAGTTGTCTATGAACAACCAAAATCCAACTGACCAACTGATAATGTAGTAATCTGTAATAGTGTAATAAATGTTTAAAACAAATAATATTGTGATTAAAATGTGTAACCAATAATGTCATAAAATGTTATCCAGTACCATAATAACTTAGCTTTTAAATCCATTGGTCTAACTTATTGTTCTAATATAATTGAATTTAATAAAATATCCAATATTCCATTATTACATACGCAATAATCCCTATGTTGATGGTACAAATTGATGTAATTTTCCATTTAGAATTTACTGTATGTGTAAGATAGTAATCTAATAAGTAAAATAACTAATGCAAGTTTCACATAATAATATATTTGCAAAAATCATTATAATAAAAAATTAGCTCCTTTTAGGGCTAGCTGTTTAATAGCTGTCTAGGTGATGCATTCAATTTGATTTCTAGTTATATAGCTCTACCTGACTATTCATTATTTTATATTACTGCACCTACATTTGTTGTACATTTTCTACATGTATTTCCAAGCCAGCAGTTGCTTGTCTGGATAAAGTTTTTTATCTAGCTTTTTACATGTTAAATTTCGACCAATATCACTTTCAGCGGCTTAAGGCTGTAAGTGTAGCAGTCCTTCCTCAGCTATTATAATTAAATTCCCATGAGCCAATGCCCAATATGTCCAAGCTCGTTAGCACTGCCCTCATTATCTCCACTTAATTACCTGACAATGAGTAGAGGTGTGAACACAAACAAAATACAAATAAAATATTAATAAAGTTATTAATTTTCACTTATTTTCAGGTATAAAAATTCAGGTACAAGATATGCTTTGTATTTAGACTGCACATGGACCTAACTCCAAAGCAATGTCTCGAGTTCTCATTCACCGTGAAGGCAGTACAATTGTGGTGACACATAGCCATTGGAAATATGGAGGTCTGCACAAATTGCAGCTAAAAACAGATCACTTATTGCATGATGGGCGTCTGCATTTGCTGGCCATTTTGACGGATTGTAATTATTCAAATTGTACGCAATGTTTCATGAGAACAAGTAGATCATTACTTTATAGACTCATGACAGCCATTTTGAGGCTCCCACGTGGCGTGTCCATCTAAAAGCACTAGCTGGCAGTGCAGTGATGTGCCCCACGGTCTGGTACTGAATGCTCACTATGCCTTTTACTGATTGCTGCTGGGTGCCAGTGTCACAGGGGGAAGGTTATGTCAGCATGGTGTTTCCAGTCTCAGCATGCAATACAAGTTCCGCCAGTCGATTAGGTGCCTGTGGTCTGGCTGCACCAGTTGTGTTAGTTTTGCAGTCCTCTTGTGAACTGACTGATGACTGTCTACACGTATTTCGGTGCTGGGCATGTGCCCTCCTGAACTGACAGTGCAGCATTAAGACGAATGAACGTCTACATTCACGACTGGGAATTACATATTGGGAAAGAAAGAAAAACGGAGCTGTAAAGTTGTTCAAAAAAAAAACAGAGAAACAATATTTTGTGGAACTTTTATTGAGTACCATCAAAAGAATAAACGGAGGAGTGGATATTACCTGTCATTATGTCAAATGGTTTAGGAGGAAGATGTCATTTAAGTGCCACACATTGCTACACGTTGACAAAATGTGTAGAAGGTGTCAAATCCGATGGCTTATGATAGCCCTGTTTCTTAATGAAAGAAGTTTTGCGATGTGTTTGGAGGTATTGTGATGTACGTACATGCACAGTATTTTCTGCCCACACCCGCTCAATTTTTCATCAAAATGTAGTTGGAGAGGCTTCTTTTTGGTCAGTGCCAGTGCTTTCACTAGCATATGCTGACTGTTTGCATTCTTAAAATAAAGCCTTTAATGGCTAATCAGTGTCATACAGCTTAGAAAAAATATTAGCATATTAGCCTCTACTTGCGTAGCCCATTTGGTTTTATCAGGGTTTTAAACTTGTTAAAAGGATTGTATAGCCTTGTTCTCAAGTAT
Source organism: Synaphobranchus kaupii (assembly GCA_029718625.1). Lineage (NCBI taxonomy): Eukaryota > Metazoa > Chordata > Actinopteri > Anguilliformes > Synaphobranchidae > Synaphobranchus > Synaphobranchus kaupii. The sequence continues at coordinate 46,905,097 of CM056377.1, read as the reverse complement.
GCAGAAAATAAACTCTCAGAGGCATATTCTAAGGGTATCATCAAATAAATAATGAATTGTCAGCAATTCTTGCTGTTTTATAAGCATAATGTTAAGTTAAACTACATCAGGCAAGATCAAGATATGCAGGCGGTCTAGGTCATGAAGTGGAATAAATGAGTTAACCCATTAGCCTTTGTAAATATTTTAGAAAACTGATTTTTTTTATTTCATGAAATCATGTTACATTCTACTATCATTGCCATGGCAACACATCTAGAATTGGCAACCTACTCCCCACAGCCATTCAAATCTGGTCAAGCCAAAACTCAAAGTTTGCCTGATTGTGTGCATAAATGTACTGTCTTGCTTTCCCAATATTCCTCTTTTAACCAATCAATAATCTGTAGCTACTGACTGTGCCTGGGAAGGTTTAACATGCACATGCACTTAGCCCCATTGGACAAGCCCAGCTCAAGCTGGAGTGATCACATAAATCTTAGAGCTTTTGTGAAATGGAGTTAACCATTTAATGTGACGCTGAAGCTATCTCAAGCCATATAACTTGCACTTTATCCTGACTTAATTAATTTCACTTTGTGAAATACCACCCAGATGTCACAGGTCATAGTACAGTGCTAACATTTTGGGAAATAATCATATGACTACTCTAAATGTACATTGTGAATATTTCAGAATCTTTTCCGCAGAAGGGCTCGCATACTAATGAGTCGTGACTACAAGGGGCGGTCTAGGTTAGTTGATGGTGCTTTTAATAAACATACTGATTTGCATACATCTACTAAATCACTGTGAGCGTAGTTCCATTTACATATTACGCATTTAGCGGGCACTCAAGAGCGGGCACTTATCTAGAGCACCTAACCCTGCTGACATTCGTTTTACATACAATCCATGTGTACAGCGTGATATCTTTATAGAAACAATTAAGATTAAGTACCTTAGTCAAAGGTGCAACAGCAATTTCCCAGCTGGGAATTGAACTTACAACCTCCAAGTTGCAAACCCACTTCCCAAACCGTTAGAAATGCACTTTTAAAAGATTATTAGGTCAGTTATTGGAGCAATTCCTCTGGCAGTATTTGGAAGGGAATGATTATTTATATTTGAGATCTGTTTGTACAATCTCCATTTTAGTGCATTTATACTTTATGACACCACTTAAGAGCAAAATATGGACTATCTCTCATGTTTCATGGCAACAATACCATCTATACTGATGATACCTTTGCAAGCCAGAAAGCTCCCAGATTGGCAATACCAGCTGTGGTTCAAATTACAGTGCGCACAACAAACAAACAAACACACACACACACACACACACACACACACACACACACACACAAGACATTGTGGAAACATAAAAACACACACAAGACCAAAAAAAAGAAATTCAGTGAAGAGGGAGAAGTCAAATGGAGGCTTGAGTAGCAGAAATGAAAAAGACAGACGTGAGGCAGGACTGTGTTAATACAGGTTGGCAGAGACTGGAACCGGGCCTTCCAATTATGAGGAAGAGCTGAGACTCTTTCCCCAGCATCTCCACCACACAGACAACAGAAATGACGTTCATCTGACAAATGAGCCGGGTTTGACCTAGCCTTTTGACCTCTGACAATCAATCTATCCCGAATGCTTCACAAAGGGTTATGGCTGAGCCATTCACATTTGACTCTGGGTTTTTAACTATTTTAACTAGTGTATTAAGACAAGGGGTGAGAAGATATACAAGGGCCCCTGTATAAAAGCAAACATGTCCACGGTGGTTCCAACACTCCTGTCAAAGAGGTGGGTTGAGAGGTGAATATAACCAATACGAGGAAACCTGTGCGATTAGGAAGGCAAAATCAGACATTCGCTTCAAAATAAATTGACAGTTGGAGCCAAATTCTTTAGATATATATTTTTTTAAACTTGTTTTGAAAAATTCTATTGAATGAAAGAATGTAGTTTATCCATATTTTTCCAGCACAAAATATAGCTAATTACCTGTGGTTTATTAGCCTCTTTTGCACATCTTTAACAAATGCATCCTCTGCCTTATTTGCTTGAGGTTATTTACTTGCGCTGTCATGCGTTCTCCACTATTGACAAGGACAGGGAACAACCGCCATTCCTACGCTCTTCCCTTCTGTTGTGCAGAACTGTCACTGTGCCATTTAAATTGGACTCAGCGCAATGGCCTACCGTACGGAAAACAACGGCAGACTGCAATGAGAGCGATCTTGGAAGGACTTGAGCGGCCCCACAGTTTACAACGTTCTTCGGGGAGGAGTTAAGCTCCGATTCAGTGTCCCGTCGCTATCTTGCAGGTGGACGACTTAGCATGTTAATCTGCGCACTGTGTAACCGGGAAGGGAAGGGGAAATAACGAGCACTGAGGGATGCATAATACCTTCTCCCTTGTCTTCTTCTCCTCTGAGCCTCCTTCTCCTCCTCTCTCTCTCATCTATTTGCAGAATGTGGGGGGGAAAAAAACAATTAGTTAGGAGCGAGCTGCCAAGTTCCTTGCTTGGCCAAGGCAAGCCGAGAACATTGGTCAAAGGAATGTGTGTGATAAAGCTGGATGCCTTGTTAGTGGGGAAGGGTAGGTCAGTGGTCCTGACAGTCTTAACAAGATGACAGAATTTATAAAGCACCGCCGTTAAAGAATATAGTTACCTGCAGTGTAGCCATATAATAAGCCCACTTGGGGCTTTGTAGTTATTCCTCTTGAATTTGTTTTCCCTTCTTCATTTTCTTTTGTTGTTCTTCTCTTTCTATTGGCCTTGCCGTCGGTGCTGGAGGAAACCCTCAAATCGACTTTGATCTTCCTCCGGTTTAGATAATTTTCCGACAGAACTTTCCTCATTGTTTTTTTTCCCCCTTCTTCTTCTTCCTCTCTTCGCCTCTATTTTCCCTCCTTTTAACATCGCCGCGTATCTTCTTTCAGTCCACTTGCGAGAAAAAAAATGAGCAGCTGGTCCTGTCAGAGCTTGCGAGACAACTTGCCCTAGCATTTCAAGTTAGAATTGGACTCTTGGCTTTGGAGTGGAGATTATATATAATTCATGGTGTGGTACCAGAGTGGTGTCAATGTGTCAGGAGGTAGAAGGAATGTAAAAGTGTGCTGTTTACTGGCTAACAGGCTTTGTCTTTTCTATTGTGATTTTTGCTACTCAGAGTTGGGGAGAGAGGTCAGTGCGAATCCGCGGGCATCTCAGATCAAATACTGTTGTGTTCCAGTTACAGAATTCCAGAACTCAGCACCTACAGTGCGGCTAAAGAAATAATTGATATGATTGTGATGTGTCTTTTATTTTGGTTATTATGTGAAATACTTGCCAATCAATTTTCAGAGAAAATTCATGACATACAGTGTATATGCTTGTCTGCCCGATAATCACCGCACTGTCAGTTCATTCGGTACCTTAAAATCCACTGCCGAGCTATTGCTACTGTACATGCATACACACATCGTCAGTGGTTACACTGCTTCTACAAGTGGCATATATAATGTTTGGCGGTATAAAAGCCTATCCTAGATTTCACTGTTTAAACAAAACAGAAATAATTGTTATTAATGTATTATGGGTTTTAATATTGTCTGTGTGTGTGTGTGTGTGTGTGTGTGTGTTGCAGTCAATTGTTGTTATTATTATTATTATTTATTTATTTATTACATTTTTTAAAGAAGATTACAAATAATGCCATAGCATCCTCAAGTTTGGACAGCACCGTAAATGGTAACATGTACTCTATCAGAGTAAAGTTTACTCTGTCATTGTTCATTTACCAGTGAAAAATTGACTGTAATGTTTAAACAGGAATGATGCAGAGTTTAAGGAGCTCTTTTGTTTTTTTGTGCCAAATAGTTTTTATTTGCTCCTTCCTCTAGGGGTTGTTTTGCCTAAATTAGTAACACTTTTAATATAGCATAGCAGTGCTGGAAAAGCCTTAAAGAGGTTTGTAAGAGATACTCTAATGTACAGGCAGAACAGCAGGCCTCTGGTTGTAATGACCAGACAATTGGTATCGTCTACCTGATCTTAAGATATTCCCTGCGGTGCCATCTTTACTTTGCTTGCGGTAAAATTAAAACAATTAGGCACACGCTCTGAGTTTTCACACAATAGTACAATTTTTCTACATCTACTTTTTTTTACCTTGAAAATGAATCATGTGAGATTGTTCCAAAGGAATTTATTAGAATTATGGCACATGAGTTTTTTATCTTTTGTTATTTTTACTTTCGGTCTCTGGCCATAATGATTAAAAAGATAAATGCGTCTGACTGCATGTTCGCCATAAACACAGCTGGAGTCAGCAGGAAATCAGTCCTATCGTATTGACTGGAGCTTTAAATTGTGCTCACTGTGACAAAACAGTATTATCAACGTTTCTATTATTTTTTTATGTTTCTGTTCCTGTTGTTATCGGCAACATCTGTTGACTGGTTGACTGGTTATCTGTCGGGTTAAAATTTTAATCTAATTCCTGTTGATGTGGTGACAGGTGTACAATCAACCATTGAGATATGGTAAAAGTCTCCTGTCTGAATCATTCAATGTAAAGATAAACGGACAAAAAGTGTCTCTGCAGAATTCAGCTGGAACTATTATTCATTTTATCATACAGAATTAAATCAAACAGTTCCATTACATTCACTGAGAGTTGAGCACATCTAAATGCACATTATCTCTCATTACTGCTGTTTGTCAAATCTCAACTCTCTAATTTCGCACAATGCATAAAAAACCAGGAAGCTATCACGTATACATACACGAGCAGTAAGCGTGTGCTGTTTGACAGACTTGCGCTAAGTAAATCCAAGTTTACCGGCATCGTGGTGTACAGTAAGTAATTATACCTCGGGCCGTTGTTCCGGTGCATTAAAATGTTCCCACCAATTTGTCCCATCTGCTTCTGAGACAGCTACAATTGTGACCCTGCTGGGGCTTGCAATATGATTCCCGTGCTGGGGGAGCCAATAAGTGTGCAAATAAATAAAGGTTTAAAAGCAACTGGAGTGAATAAAAGAGATCTCAGTGTAAATAATATTCAGTCTTTGCCTGAAACATATTGTTCCTCTAACAAAACCTGGTCCTATTAACAGTAGTTTTCTATGTTTTCATATATATTTACTCGTTTACTCAAATCTCTAATTTGCAAAACAGGAGAATCCACATTCATACTAAAACCAGCTCTTTGTCACTTTCAAACTAACATGGAATCAGCTTCTAAATGTGTTTGAGGAAATGCTGAGGACAAGCAGTTAGTTTGGTAATTATTTGATTATTACTTTGTTAATAAAGTAATTATTTGCACTGCAACAAACGTCTGTCTTAACAAGTGTTTTAGTCTTGTAATGAGACTTAAAATCTTTTTCTTTTTTTTCTCAAAAGTGGAAGATATTAGCTTGTTTTAAATTACTTATTGCTTAACAAGTGAAATTATCTTACCCCACTGGCAAATCTTGAAATGAGTAAAACTATCTCACCCCAGTGGCATGATGGTTTGTCTTATTTAGCAAAAAAGTAAGATTCTAAAGTCTAAATATAAGATTAAAATGCTTGTTAAGATTTGGTTTGCAGTGTGGTTATTCATTTGCTGGCCAGACACTGAGATCCCCCACCCCCCACCCCCCCTCTCTCTCTCTCCCACCCCCATTGTTTTTCATGTGAAGTTACCTGTGTGCAGAATGCAGAATAATTCACTCCATAGCTGCCTCAGATCAGGCAGCCCAGTTGCTTCTCTACTGATAAGTGCTGTCAGGTCTGGCCATTTTTAATGCGCCGCTGTATCGAGGTGACACCGCAAACTTTGGAGTGCTGACAGAATAGTTGATCAGCTCGTCCATAACTTAACCTTGAAGTCTCCTTCAGTCGCCTCTCTCTCTCTCTCTCGCTCTCTCTCTCTCTCTCTTTTTTGCTCTCACCCACAATGCCTGGGAGGTAGCGCCTGGCAGTCGCAGCCCATGCGCCAGGAGGAAGGGCGTGGCCATCTGTCATTCGGGGTTACGCTTTAAAGTTTCAAAATGAAAAAAGATATTATCAACACTGATTTGGAAGAGTTGTGTTCCCCCCCCATTGATTTTTGTTAGAGTAAAACCTAATTTCAGTATTTCCTTCCTTGAAATTCTGAAAAGCCCTTGGCCTGACCTAAATGAAAAAAAATAAGCTTCACTATTTTTAAGCGTTACTTTTTGTGCTTTATACGTTTGTCCCCATATATCTCAAAAAAAGCTGATCAAACAATAAGTTTACAGGCACAATGATGTTGTTTGGTTCCACGTTTATTTTTGATGCATATTTCTCTCTTCCCTGGGGCAGCTACCTCATCCCTGAGCTCACAGCTCCAGCACCTGCAACAGCTGCAACAACTGCAACACCAGCAACACCAGCAACAGCAGCAGCAACAGCAGCAGCAACAGCAGCAACAACAGCAACAGCAACAGCAACAGCAGCAACAGCACCCAGGACAGACACACCCCCATTCCCACAATCAGCTGACAGCCCAGCACCCGCAGCCTCCGTCCAACCAGCAGCAGTCCTCGTCATCTTCCTCCTCCTCGTCCTCCTCCGCCTCCTCCACCTCGTCCTCCCATGGAGCTGCCCTCCCCTCGCAGTCCCTCCCAGGAGCTGCCTCACCCCCGCACAAACAGAACCACTCGCCGGCCCGTAGCCTGCCCTCCCCGGTCACCCCGCCCACCCCCCTCCAGGTAAGGGCTATGACGAGAGCGCTGTCACGGCGCCGAGTGCCAGACGTTATGTCTACGCAGGCTTTGTTTTATCTTGTCTTCAAAGGGATACGGGAGTTAAACCAGGCCGTGTTTACAGAAAGTGTCTGACCAAGGTGCCCAGCTCATCATGGCAGGCTAGTATGTGTAGTTAGAGGACACCGGTGTCCACCACTGACCTACATTCAAGGCCTACACACCATTTGAACACTGGAGCTGAAAGAGTGTCCTTTATATGCAAATTAAATGGGAAACACTTTTTGTCCTGCTACTTGTGAATTGGCCAGTAATGTTATGAGCATATTTCAGACACGGTTAGATGAACGCGTTTCAAACATGTCGGAGGGTAAATGACCTCATTCAAACACATGAAAGGGTAAATGAATTCATTTCAAACACACATTTCACCATTCAAGATAACTGACTTTCTTTTCTACTTCGGTGTGAAATGAAAGCATGTGACTTTAAATTAAACTGTCGTGTAAAGATAATGCATCTTTAAAATAACGTTTGACGCAAAGCCACATTTCTGTCTAAATGTGTCCATTGTAGATCCAGATGGTTTTCGGTTACATGCGTGTAACATGTGATGACATCAGTGTAAAGAATATTAAGCCTTAATGAAAGTCCAAAAAGTTTTCTGTAAAAGTTAGGCAAACATCCTAGGTAAGGAATGTATTGCAGTTGAGGAGTTCAGTAACAAAGTATTGTGTATGGCCTAGACTCTCAAGCAGAGTTGCATAGGTGGACTGATTTGATGTTGTAAACTTGCCGTGTAGGAAAGGGTGGGGTGGGGATAATTGAAAGTGACAGGTTGAATTTCATTGCCTGGATGTGTTCAAGCTCTCAGTTAAAGGCCTCATCCTTTTACATTATTCACTGTCTGTCTGGGGAAATATTAGTTTAGGACAAGCCAGGCCTGAAACAATTGTCAAAAAAGGAGGCAATAATTCAAAATGATGATTGAATTTGTTTGGAGAAATCTGCGATATTACAAATATTGTTTGCGGGGAAATGCACTTGCCTGCTGTCATGTCCCTGAAAAAGAAGTGAAATCGAAAGTGGGTAGTTCAGGCTTTACTTTTCCTGCTCTAGACAGCTTGCGACATGAAGGGAATGACTGAAGGCTGCATATTGCTTTGCAGATGATGATATCCTGGATGCCCCCTCGTGTCATGAAGACACAAAACCTAATTAGGATCTACTTTATCATAATGCCTTTAAGATGTCCCGTGTCCACATGAATTCTATCTTTATATTGTAAATATTGCATTGTGGCTGTCAGGCCCTTTTAATATATAAAGGGGACACCGTGCAAGGGTTAATCTCTTTCAGATCGGTGTGGCCGCTTAATCGAATCTGTTCCTCATATTTTGCTTCAATACTTTGGAGACGTGGCATGAGCAGCTGTGCTGAAGAACATAGTACTTTTATAACAAAAAAAATCAGCTTATGATGAGTTATATTTTCATTTGAACACAAATTGTTAGTTGGCCAAACCAACTTACGCAGACATGCAGAATATTTACAGCTTTAACCTTGTGAGAAATGTCGAGAAAAAAAAAATGGAATGTCACATTACTGTTCTTGTGCAGGGTGATTTACGTACATATAGAGGGACATCAATCATCTGTACAGGGTACACCTTCCACGGAAGATCCCTTTCTCCTGTGTGTAGCAGTCCTCATCCCAATATCTACACTTTTCTTCCTACATTTTCTTGACTAAAGACCAGGAATTGGAAACATGGCTAACCTGTTTAACTTTTAGTTTAAAAAAGAATCATTGAAATGTATCTAATTGTTTGAAGTGACAAGAGCCCCCTGGGTGAGAGCAGCATTCTCAGTTTTGTTCTATCAAACAGTATAACATATGTGTGTTTAAGTGTGATATATATACATATATAAATATATATACTGTATATATGTATATACACAATCCCACTCATCCTTCCATCTACCAGTTTGCCTCTTTGTCTATCTGATTGTCTGTCTATCCATCTCCACACCTCTGTCTGTCTGGCTGTCACTCTGTAATGATGATAATTTTTTTTATATATCCCCCTGGTTTCATTTCTGGAGGAGGCTGCCCAGGGTCGCCTCTCTCCCCCTAGCCACATTCATCAGTGTCAGGCCTTAATTGGGTTGCGGAGTGGCCTTCTTTATGGCCAGGATGATTTTCTCCATCTGTTTCTCCTGTGCCCCTTCCCACCCTGTCACAGCCCAGCAAGGCTCCAAAGGAAAAATAGTGTCCGGCTTAATAGTCTCCAGAGCCGCCCCCCAACCTCGCGGACGAGGCTACGCACCAGCAAACAGCCTGGACACGGCCTCTCTCCGCCGCGCCCAAGTCCGGCCAAACACAACACAAATCCCCTCAGCAGCCACTAACAGTCTGCAGTTTCAACATGCTGCATGTTGATCGGAGCCGAACAAGGCTCCTGGCTACTCGGCTCCATGCAGGATAACCGTTTTTGTTCATCTTGATTGCGCCAAGCCCTGCCGTTGGAGTCCCGTTTTTTGTCCTTTGGCTACTTTTTAGTCAGAGTGACAGAATGTATACAGCGGCAGTGTGAAAGCAGTTGCGAAGATTGGGCAAGTAATAAATCATGGGACCTTGACAGTTTCACGGATCTTAAATAAATTGACGGCGGGAGATCGCTGTATTAAAGACAGCGTCTTTGTTTCCCATTAACGATGGCCTCCATGGGGTTTGAATGATTTCTCATCCGGATGTTGATTTACCTTCAAAAGTATCGTACAGCAAGTAGTTGGAACCCAGCGGGATGGTGGGTAATAACAACGTTGGGCTGAGAGGCAACCCCATTACACGCCCAGGCTTTGTAGTCAGGAACGGGGAGGAGACCCTGCGCACATCTCCGGCCCGACGTGGAGGAATGACTCCCTTTGTCCCCTGCCACACTCAGGGCCAAGGTGGCCCCATCAAGCATCATTAAGAGATTGCCTCATTCAATTCAATTAAGCCCGGCGCGGGGGCGGGAGGTGCTTAAGAGGGTTACGGCTTCTCCGGATCGTCTCTGGAGACGCGGCGACGAGCGCCGGAGCCACCTTCCAAGGACGGGCCAGGCCTGTCCGCTGCGAATCCTGGCGCCGAGCGGTCCCGCAATAGGATTTGGAAGACTTTCACCCCCTAAGGCCTTCGATTGGATTTCCAGCCGTAAGTCATTTAGCATGCCAGTGGCTAATCCGGCGAGGACCCAGCCAACAGTAAACACCTCGCCACCCAGGCAGGGAGTGGGGGGGGGGGGTCCAGTCTTACTCTGGGCTCTGGAGGTGGCCTGGTGGTGCACAGTTTTCAAGGGGTGTGCTAAGCTCTCCCCAGGACCTCTGCAGAGTTGCTCTGGCCCAGAGGGACAGAAATAGAAAAGCCACCTCATGCGGGTTGGTGGGGGCCCGGGATAATTGCGTGTCCGTCAGCTCGGGCTCGCGCGGACGACCCCTTGTTTTTGGCGCTTATTCAAATAACGAGGCGCAGCCGCGGCCCCCGGTCACGGGAACCGGGCGGCTCGTTAACCGCCGCCCACAGCCGGACGGGTCTGTCAGGACCCAGGTACATGAGCCCCAGGAGATGGGAGCAACGGCGCTCGTTACCTCGGCTCAGTTAACTCCGTGATTAATGCAAGAGTTAGAGGTGCGGCCATTATCTCCCTCCCAGCGCCCGCGAGGTGGGGGGGGGGGGGGGGTGTACGAAGGGATGCGGCACGGGGACCGGGTGAACGACCACGTGTGGCTCATGTCAATAACTCATTTACAATGATTTCCACTGGGGGGGGGTCTGTTCCGTGTTTTATTGAACAAAAGGCAGGCTGTTTGGACACCGTGTTTTGAAGCGCGTCTCTCCGAGGCAACTTCTCGGCGGTCCACCGATGTTTATAGACGCCCCGTGTTAAGGAGCGATGATGGTCCATTAGCATGCTGGGCGCCCCTCGGGTCAGGCACAGCGGGGGTGACGCATAAGACAATGTGTGAGCTGGTTCCAGCCCCCCACCCCGGTTTTAACGGTTTTAACCACACACTCTAAATTACCTAAGTGAACTAATTCACCACTTCCTAGGTTGAATCATTGCAAGATCTCCTCAAACATCAAGCTGCTCATTAATTGAAATTATCCACCTACTCTGGCCAGATTAGGCTCATATGTACTCTGTTAGAGTAGATTTAACACTGGACATTTTACCGTGTATTCCTGGTGTTACAGTTCTGGCCAAATGAGAAGTTGGTCCAACATACTACAGAATATTCCTCTGGGGGGGGGGCTCTCAGTGGCTGGTCTCCTCCACCCTCCGTAGTCCTGCTCCACATCGGGCAGGAGATGAGGACGCGCCGAATCTGGAAGGTTGTGATAGCTTGTGGGGGGGGGGGGGGGGGGGGTGGTGGGGGGCGGCAGCAAGCGTGATGACAAACAGACGAGGAGATTATGAAATTTGCTTAAGTGTGTTAATAGGCTGATTGCTGGAGCCCGGTGGATTTTCTGGAAGTTGATTGATTAGAGTTGCAGGTTTCTCTGCGCCCAGAGAGCTCGGGGATTTGACTGGGAAAACGCTGCCAAGTCTGTTACACTGGAATTTATCTTAATTAGATCTGAAAGACCTGCCACAGCAGAATGGTCACACCGATTAAAATGAAAAACAGGAGAAATTACTGATCAAATTAATCATAATGTCGGGCTACAGCTGTAGGTCTGGTGTAATTTGCCACTCCAGTGAGTTACATCGGCCCAGGCAGAGGGGAGAGAGCCTCTACATGCTGATCCGTAACAGCCAGCAGCTTAGGGCAGCCCATCAAGAGTCTCATTCCATTCAGTGTGCCTGCTCCGCCTGACCTCCACCCGCCAGCCAACGGAGAACACGCGCGCACACGCACACACACACACACACACACACACACTCACACACGCAGACCCTGCCCAGACACATAGCACCGCCGCAGAGCACGCTAACTTTACTGCCAACGCCAGGTTTCTCGCGAGCATTTTCGCTACTTCCCGTCTTTCTCTCGCTCTTCCGCCCCTCGCACTTTTCTCTCGTGTAGCTTTTCCCACTTAGCGTTCTCTTTGCCCTTCGTCCTCACCTCTTTATCTCTTCACTCCATCTTGACGGCGAATCCATCCGTCGTTCTTCAGCGCTTTTCTCGGATGTCCCCGCTTTCTCTTCTGTCTGTTTTGCACTCTTTGTCTTTGTGGTGCGCGCGCTCAGTTGTAGCCCTTGACCCTTTGCGCTTTAGCTTCCACAGGGCCTCCGGTCTCCACACTCTCAGAAGAAAGGGTTCCTGCGTGTCTCCACAGAGGAACAGAATGGGTCAAACTGGGAGCTTTCACACTTTTCATTCTTACCAGGGTTCCATGAAGAACTAAAAAAGGTTCCACCATGGAATCAAGCCTTTTTTTCTGGGAATGCAGACCTGACAGGAGCCCATCCGACTCCTGCCTTCTGTCCCGCTTCCGACGGACTCCTCCACCCCACCTTGTCCCTGTCAAAGCCCCCCGATTCCGGGGCAGTCCGAACCAAACCGACAGGCTCACATGGGTAGTTACAGCTTAAGGTGCTCTCCCTCCCGTTAGTTTGAGGTGCCCACAGCTCTGATTCCCATCTGCGCAGTGGGCCAATTTACCGCCAAAGTGTCTGCAGGCGCCTGTCCATATCCAAGCACATCTCTGTTTCAGGGGCCGCAAGCGCACAAGTGCAGCAATTACCTGAGCTTTGCTCTCTCTCTCTCTCTCTCTCTCCCTCTCTCTCTCTCCTCATCATCCTCCTCTTTACTGCTCTATAGCAATCAGCTGTTATCATGAAATGCCGTCATCACCAAGGTCAGTCACTGCCAACCACAACAGGCTTTCAGGGCCCTGGCTGGGTTGCCCATTCTCTCTCATCGCACTTCCCCGCCACCCATCCCAATTAGCAATTCATCTCGACTACTTTCGTCTTTTGCCCTATCGTTTTTATCAGTCTTATTTCTACGTATTGACTTACTGCTCTGAATGTCTGTGATATCCAATTTAGTTTTTTTTTTAGGGCGAAAGTATTGCATTGAAGATTTATGCACATGTAATTATATGGGCTTTGCGCAAATATTAATTGATTTTTCGGATGAAATGTGCCGGTGTGTAATTTGTTAATGTTTCCCAGATGACTTGACAGACAAGAGTGCACCGAATGAAAATCTGATGAAAAAGACATGCTCTTAGCATCCAGACTGTCCCCATGCTGTCAGATCCAGATATCCATTAGTAACACCAAGTAAAACAAGCGTGTCTTTAGATTAGTGAAATTGTCCATAGCCTTGCGAGAGGCAGGCTTACTGTGTCATTAGTGGTGTTGTTGAAGAGGAAAAGCACCATGTGAGAGCAATTACCATCCTTTGTGTTTGAGAGAACAGCATTGACCAAGTCTACACTGTCCTTGTAGCAAAAGGCCACAGTTTATGCATGTGTGTGTGTGTGTTTGTGTGTTTATATATATACAGATCCTTTCCAAAAAATTAGAATATCATGGAAAAGTTTTTTTTTTCCATAATTCCATTCAAAAAGTGAAACTTTCATAGAATATAGATTCATTACACACAAAGTGAAATATTTCTAGCCTTTATTTGTTTCATTTTTCATAATTTTGGCTTACAGCTCCAGAAAACCCCCAAAACAGTATTTCAAGAAATTAGAATAGTGTGTCGAAAATCAGCATTTACTTCAGTTATTTCAGAGAATGAATTTTTTAGACTGAGTGTCACACTCTGTACGTGGTGGTTTTTGAAGCACCAGCCTCCAGCCTCAGTGCACTCCCTCTGCATCTCCGCCAAATTTTGGAATCGTCTTTGCTTGACAATCCGCTGAAGCCTACGGTCATCTCTTTTGCTTGTGCCCCTTCTCCTGCCACATTTTTCCCTTCCACTAAACTTTCTATTGATATGCTTGGACACTGCACTCTGTGAACAGCCAGCCTCCTTAGCGATGACCTTTTGTGGCTTACTCATCTTCTGGAGGGTGTCAATGATGGTCTTCTGGCCAATTGTCAAGTCTGCAGTCTTCCCCATACTGAACCAAACTGAGATACCTGTCCAATTTAATGACACACCTGTAGAAAAACTTTGCAGTTTTGAGTAAATTAGATGATTAGAGTGTGACACTCAGTCTAAAACATTCATTCTCTGAAATAACTGAAGTAAATGCTGATTTTCGACACACTATTCTAATTTCTTGAAATACTGTTTTGGGGGTTTTCTGGAGCTGTAAGCCAAAAATATGAAAAATGAAACAAATAAAGGCTAGAAATATTTCATTTTGTGTGTAATGAATCTATAATCTATGAAAGTTTCACTTTTTGAATGGAATTATGGAAAGAAAAAAACTTCCATGATATTCAAATTTTTTGGAAAGGATCTGTATATATATATATATATATATATATATATGCATAATACTCATGAATGCGTATTGGTTATAAATGTGAAATGTTGTTATAAGGATGGCTACATTAACATCTTAAGCCTTTCAGGCCTTCTTCTCATGTGTTCTGGAAACTGGATGTGCTTTTTTCCTGAGTGCGAAATGACATAGAGGAAAAAGAAACCCAAGGTTATTTAAAGATATACTGGTCCATACATAAGGTTTTCTTTGTGTTGTTACAGTGGACTTCTTTTTTATCCTTGTTTTATCGACACAGTAGGGATGTTAAAGTTCAAGTGAAATTCTACAAGAGAGCTTTTTTTTCTCAGTGTGATATTTCAGGATTACCTGATAAAATAGTACTGTGATTTATTTACTGTGGAAATGACCATGCCTTTGAGTCTTAATAATACATTATAACGTTTAAAATAATCCATGCTTAATATGACAGATAAGTGACCAATAGAACTAGAAATAGAATAGACTTCTCGAAATATCAGTTATTTTGTTTTACCAACCTAAGCAATAACTGACAAACTTATTTGTTACAGCTGTGTTAATACTTAATACTGTGCTAAAAAATTATAATTTCCAAGACTTTTATGGTTGTGTAACTCAATGCGTAAGTATGAAAATATACCAAGAGAAAATATAATTGGAAGCCATTTGAATTCAGTGCTGTGGGTTTGAAAGATCGGTAGGCTACAATAACATGTTGCAGCAACATGCAGCAGTGTACTGTAACTTCAGCGCATGACAAGTTCACAGTGTCATGTTTAGCGGATATTATTCTTGATAAGCCGTGGGCTGTTCTCTTCCCTACACAGTGGCCCCTCATCCCTAACCAGAAGTAATTTCCTCCTGAACTAAATACAAATAATACTAATGTTTTGTAATAAAGTAGCAAGCTGGTCTGCGTACTTTATTCTTATAGCCTCACTCTAAACAGCAAAGCTCAGGGATGCTATATTTGACTATTGTACATGAACACTAAAAAATAAACGCTGAATTTCTGTTGTACCTCATAAATTACGAATAAACTAGTTAACAATGCATTTGTGTGTCCCACAATAACCTTTATACTATTCTGGAATATCTCCACTCAGGGTTCAACAATGGCACTTAGGGGTCCGCTCCCTCGTCAAATCATGCCAAGCTGTCCGTCACCTTCATGTAGTAGAGCTGACACAAGGAAAAACCAAGAGCAATTAAGAAAGCTGGCCTGCCTCGAACCGGACTGCTTCAAAGAATTCTGGGATTCAGTCTAACATCAGCAGCAAGCCTCATACAGTATCACAATCATATCTGAATGTAGAGATACAAGGTACTGTGAATTTAGATTGTTAATAAATAATAATAATAAGAAGAAGAAGAAGAAGAAGTAGAAGAAGAAGAAGTAATGCAAAATTGCACATTTTAACAAAAACCAAAATATTATTTTAATGAAATGGAAAAAAACTGTGCCTGTCTTTGAATAATAATAATAATAATAATAATAATAATAATAATTGTGTTTGTATAGCACCTTTTGTACATAGGATGCATCACAAATAGTTTCACAGAACATAAAACAAATTGAGGATAAAAATGGGAGAACGGGACTCAAATATCTGTATTAAAATGTGAAAGTTCATTAATGGAAATGATTTAAAGTGTGAAGTTTTCCTTTCCGAGCAGAAGCTCATGCCTGATATCTATCTGGACGTGACACGGATAAGGCCTGCACTAACCTGACAGTGATAATTGAGACCCCCAAGTATTTCCCTCATCATTGTCTGTCCACCCATGTCCATATGCCAACTTCCCAAAACTGCCACTATTTTCAGTCCATTTAGCCCCGACTGGCAGATCTCCCCTCCGCATGGAATGAGTTTAGCACCCAGAGCTAATTGCTTGTGCGAGGTGGCACCGCTGGTACCTGGGAGCGCCAGAGTCAGCAGCCGAAAGACTCATTAATGCACGGGAGAGGCGCGCTCTTAAGAAGGCAGAAAATTGCCTTATGTAACAATTGCACCAGAGAATGAAAATACAAATGTGCACTGTTGACTGAACCAGAAAATAAGACTGTTGCCCATCAACACCGTGGCATTTCATATGAATAATTATAAAGCATGCAAGGCAGCAGTGGCTTGGGAAATAGCCTGAAATCCAAAGAGGGCCAGGATGCACTTTGTAACTCAAAGGTTTTGCCATTTTATTCAAGATGGGGGGGTGTGCTCCCTCCAAATTTTTAATTACAAATGTCTGAGGTTTGGAAATTCGAGGGGGTGAGGGAGCGGGGGCGATGTGTCACAAAAGATTTCACCCTGACAAATTGGATCGCAAACGACATGCAAGCTCATGGATATAGAGTAATTATCAGTATTTGTGCTTGTAATTGACTTTTTTTTTTTTTAGATCAGGGAATTGATGTGGTACAGTACAATAATGCATTTGCTTCCAGCGCACGGCCAATGATATGCTTACTGACCGTGATACAACCAGCATGTTTTTCTAGGCTTAGCGAGCTAGCGAGTTGAGCTAACAGGGTTCTTTTTAAAAGTTTTGGAGATATAAAGTTCAGGTCCCCGGTGAAATATGCTGGGCGGGTGCTACCCCCGGACACCATCCTGTCCAACTGGGCCGGCCGTGAGTAAGGGGGAGCGGTAAACACAGACAGCCAGCGGAGAAGTGAATGGTCACCCAGAGAATATTTGAGAACCACAGGGGAGGCTGCTAATGTGAAAAGAGTCCAAGGCACACTTAACACCACAAGTGGAATAATGTTTCTTTAATTAATAGGATGGCTGCGGCCTTGTAAAGTGCTCTCCTACTTTAAGAAGCGGGTTCCCCAAAGCTTTTCCGTGTTCCTGTCCGCTTTATCATTTCCTCAGCCCATCAGTGGCCGCAAGCAGAGCTCTGAGCTTGCAGACAGAAAGCAGCAACAGCAACGTCTCACCACGTATTGGGATATGTTTAACTTTGGCCCATGGATATAGAAAGGCCTTAAGACCTTGGGCTTCCACAAAATATTGAAAGATTCAGCTTATATACCGTACTTTGTGTGAGTTGGAGATGTTTGGTTGCTGAGTCCAGCAGAATTTGTTGATAAAATGACATGATGACATGATTATGTAAAAGTCTCCGCAAAGTCTCCTGGAGTGGAACCAGCGAGTATATCTAAGAAAGAAAATCGGACCATTTGTATTTAAGAAGCAGAGTTGCGTTTGCATACTTATTTCCTTCCCGTTCCTCTTACAAACCAATGTTGATCTGTTTTCTTCTTTTCTTTGCAATTTTCATTGTTTTCAAACTTGCATCTACATGTCAAGGCAGAAATAATATATATATTGTCTCGGGGATAAAAGGGGTGATCAATACGAAAATGTCTAAATGCCATCTATTCATCATACCACTTAGTATTAATACAACATTTCTGCGTGAGGGATAGGTGTATTGACCGGCCGTGACCACAACTCGGGCCGAGGAGCCCCCTCTCCCGTAATTAATCTCCGTGCTTCGAAGTGGCCAAATGGCACATGACAGCGATCCCCTTAAACCTTCCATTTTTCTTCATTATAGCCCTGATTTTTGGGATGCGAAGGAAGTGAGTAATAATTTACCTTTATTGTGTTTATAAAGCTTAGGCAGAGATGACCCTTCCTATATTGAATTGAGGCCATTGAAAGATCGCTCACCATTGATCAGCGGGATATTAAACTCAATCAAAAGGTGAATGTATATGTCAGACACAAGCAAAGTGGAAAGGAATACCGTTCTGCGCCGATGTAGGTGGAAGCACTGCGCCACCATAGATACAGTATATGAAGAATGTGTAACAGACATAAATCATAAACGCTATGTGTTTGTAGTTTTCGATGAACGTATGACCTGTTGATCTAATGAGGCTTAAAAAGATACCAGGAACTGTTGGTTTTTTGGGATGGTTTTGCTCCTTATGGTAATGATATTTAACTTGAGACTTATGTCATCACCACCCATTCCTCTTGTTCAGAACGCATAACAGAATAGTATTCAAAAGAGCTATGGAGCAGTTACTTCATTCGAAGCTCAAGGAACAGATGTAAAAAAAAAAAAAAAAAAAGGTCTTAGTCTTTAACTCTATCGCAGTACGGAAATAACTGCACCAAATATGTCAAATCATTGGCCGGGATGGTCAGCGTTTTTTTGAGTGTGGCAATACATCATAAAGTGGTAATATATTTTAATAAATTGCATAACAAGCGATTATATTTCAGATAATTTTTCATATTATGAATGACCACAACAATATACCGTCCAAGTAATGTGCGAAACTGTTTCTTGTCCATCCGCATACAAATGTAGTGATAGGAAATGATTTGGATGAGCTTTAGCGCTTGGTGAGAAGTTTTTATAACGTTGTAAGAAGCATAGCATGCTTATTTTTTATTGGGCACTCAATTTTGTGTTAGAGTTCTCCCACGAAGAATCACAGTTCCACCAAATTGGATCCTCGTTCTGAACTCTTTACGCGTACAATTAGCAACAATTGGACAAGGGCAAATTTTATGAAATGATTAAAACCACCGTAATGGCATTAATTTCACGAGAAGCTGATGAGAGACGAGATTGAGGGCCTCCGTCCGGCACTCGATCATGTCTTTATAGTTTGCAGTCACATTATCCGGCTTCTCCCCTTCCTTCATTTGCATTTGGCCTTGCCGAATGCGGCCAATGTCACTGACATTACGGGCGGCCATTTCCTGAGGTGAGAGCAGTTTTTTTTCTTTCCCGCCTGGGCCTGTAGCCTTCAAAGAGCTGGACCTGCTAACATGGTGCAAGATAAACTTCTTACACCTGTTTGTTCTCCAGCGCCTCCCACATGTACTGGCTAGACTCTTCCACCCCTGAATATTGGCAGAAGGGTTACCTTGTTGTGGCGGCATTGTGTTTTATGACTAGAGATCTTGGGTTTTTCTATTATTTCTCTACTGTCCACTGTCTTTAAAGCAAGGCACTCGTATGTGTTTTTTTGTTCGTGTGCGAGGTGGAAAAGAGGTCCATCTGTTGCCCTGCGAGGCCTGGGAGAGCCCAAGGAGCCGGGCCGCCAGGTCGAGTCGGGCCGAAGCGGGGTCCGGCGGTGTTTGTAAGCTTTTCTAATGGTATTTCGATGTACATGTGCAAAATTGATGTGGAAACGATCACGGTGAGGTCTCGGGCAGCGGCCTTGCCACATTTTGTAGGCGGCAGGAGGTTTGGAGTGCACTGAGACCTGGTGTACTTTTTTATGTCACAGTTGATTAGCTTCACACAGAAGTGCGGGGAAAAAGTGGAGTGACTTTGTTTGTGTGTGTGTGTGTGTGTGTGTTCATCTGTTTGTGTGCGTGTGTATGCGTGTATTTGTTTGGTGCCAATGCAAGTTGACAGACTTCCACTGATGATTATCTGAAAAGCTTATTTTTTTACCTTTACCAAGTTACTAAAAGCAGAAGACCTAATCTAAATGCCCTGGAAGGCAATTCCCTTAGGGAAAAAGACTTTTTTTTGGACTTGTTGTATTGTGTCTTCAGTCTTATTGTATGTGCGGGGAGCATTTACTTACAAAGAGAGGAGAAAAGAAGCAGGATTCTTATTTTTCCATCTTTGACACCTCAGTTTCCAGTGGTCTCTCTGGTAAGTTGGAGCCTATTTTTTTCCCTCCCCATTTGAGGAGATTACACGCACTATTGCGCAGGTTGACCCTAATGGTCAAGAGGCAAGTGCAGACGACAGTGCACAAAATAGAGTTTAAAATTCCTCTCCATTTCACAGGCCGTGAGGTGGATGTATTTTTTTTTTTTTAATCTGGCTCGGTTGACAGAAAATATTAATCGCTTATGCTTTCTCTTCTTATTTTCAATATTGCAATTCATCTTTGCGCATCCATGTTTCTTGGGCCCACGTTTAGGGGTAGGCGGAGGTGTAACACCTGGTATTGTGAGCCATATTTATTTCTTTTCTGTCCATGGATCCTGGTCAAACCTGCATTTAAACTGAACCCGGTCATGCAGTATAGATTATTGCACTGTATTTATTTCATTCCACAGTTTTGATTCGCTTAATGAAAATAGCCACAGCTCCTTAAGCCATCAGCATTGATCTTTCATATCAGCAGTTTTCGGAGAACATGCGAGAGATCTCGTACCCTCTCAAGCCAGGATATTGTGAATTTTCGGTACCCTTGGGGTATGTTGTCATTAATCTAATATCAAGAGAGAGTAGTCTAGAATCAAGGGGTGAGTGGTGTGCTCATGGGGAAAGAGCATCACTTCGCTGGATAATGGATGTGGATGTTCAGGTCTGAGCAGTGACTGGAGACATTGCAGCTCAAACGGTTTGTCCCATGGAGAAGATCTGGCAAAGGTCTTACCTACAAGGTTTATTTATTTATTTATTCATTTTTTATTTTACCTGGAAAACTCCATTGATAATGACATCCCTTTGTCAAGGGGGACCTGACATAATACACAGGGTTATAATGACAGTATCACAATGACATGATACACAGGTGATAAGACTGATGTTAAGGTGATACTTCCTTAATATCAGGTGATAATTCCCTGATATTAAGTTAAACATTTAATAACAGGGTATGGTATTAGCATGGCTAGACTGCAGATTATTCCAGCTTTTGGGTGCATAGATATCAGACATACAGTGGGTGAAGAAGATCAAACGCAGGGGCACTCCTCAGTTATTGTATTAAGAATGAAACATTTAATATCGGGGAATAGCATTAGCGTGGCGAGATGAAGCAAATTCAGCAGATCATTCCAGCTTTTGGGTGCGCGGTGATTAAAAGCTGATTTCCCAAGTTCTGTGCAAGGTCAAGGGATTTTTGAAAAAGCGACACACGTCTGGAGCAAAGCAGGTCGCTTCTTCTATTCCAGTTCAGCGGACCTCTCGAATAAGAAGGGTGCTTTCCAAGTGCATTTTGTACATCTAAGATCAGCCCTCGCCCTTTAACCGGGGTACAATCATTTGTCAGATTTGTGGCGATTTATAAATTCCAGGGAACGAGCGCTTGAACTCAAATGGTCAATTTCCATTTGCTGAATTGAACTACGAAACACTTTGCAAATTATTACTCCTGGCATGCTTCAACATGGCAGTAAAGCCTCTCCAGGCAACAGGACCCCATGGGGGTCATTCGAAAGCAAGGCCCGTAGTGATGTGTTATACGCCGCCAGCAGGCCTGTGCCATTCAAATCCACTCCATAACCCCCCCCCCCACCCCCCGCCCGTATTCACGGATGGGAATGAAAAGCAATAACTACGGGAGTATATGTGCGGGCTTACAAACGGGAAGATGGCTGTTTATCTCCAGAAACACATACAATCAGCCTAAATCGCGGGGCGAGCCTGTTATTTTCTGCTTCCCTTGGCAGCGGTGTGACAAATCACCGCGGTAGAAAATCACCTGTTTAGAAGTCAAACACAGCCATCCTCCCTCCTTCCGAGCGCCTATGCCCCCCCGCCCGCCCCCCCCGTCCCCATCGGCATCGGCATCGGCATCGGCAAAGCCAAGGCAGCACGGTGACGTCAGTCAGGAAAGGAATTATCCACAGCATTGTGAAAACGGTTTAGGCTATGCCAAGCCTACTGTAACATTACCCCCCCCCTCACGCCGGCCCTGTTCTCTTCAAATGAACCACCATCATACTCATGTGCTCCCTCTCTATCCTCTCATCTTTGGCGAGGACAGATAAAAGATTTTAAAAAACGCATGCCAGGCCAGTTTCAGAATTCCCAATACCAAAAGTTGCAAATGCTTGCTACCAACCAACTGCTTCAAAGGTGGAGATTCACCACGCGCGCTATTTCCTGGGGGCAACGTCCCTATCAAGATGGAATCGGTTCTGTTTGTTGTTATTATTAGTGGCAGGCTTATACAGTAGTTCTTCATACACATGTTCTATTTGTATGAGAATGCTAGAAAGGAGAGACGGTCACTGTGACTGCTGACAGAATGATTGACAGACACGGTGTCTGTTCCAGAAATCTCCGGGGGGCTCGTGTGCGGCCAGCAGGCTTGATTCGGATGCTGATTGCTGCACATTGCAGAACTGCGGTGTATGGGAATAAGATGACGTCATTGCCCTCCCACACTTCACACGGCCATTTATTTATCGTGATTGGAGATGAGAGACGGCTTTCGATGTCCGCTGACCGCCCCGTTGACCCCCCCCCATCCCACCACCCCCCTTTCCCCTGCTGCACGCCTCTATCGGACCTCAGCCCCTGGTTTGCCACGTCGGCGAGGGATGCTCGCCTGATCGAGCGTTCTGCCGCTGAGTCTCCGCCCTCGTGGGCCAAAGGCTCTTATCGCCGCTCAAGTGATCAAAACCCTCCCCAGCGTAGAGTAAGATCTCTCCAGTCAGATTTTGAGGGAGTTTATCTTTTAATGCGATCGCCGGAGGATGTCACCAGCCAACCCTCTCAGGTAGCATTCAGGCAGCCCTCTGAGTTTCACGTGCAAATGTGTGCTTATTTGAAGATATCTGCCCGTGATAAGCTTCCATCAAATCGAGCACCGTGCGTCTACGGATGCCCTGTTTCAATGTGCAGAGGTTTAGTAGCTGAAGGCATTGCAAAATGTAAAATCGGTCTTCGCACAAGGATACAAAGGAATATTGCCCCTAACAATGGCAGAGGTGGCTTACAGAATTATGATTATGATTAAGCTGTGGACGTGCTCCTGTGAGTAGCAAATGCTTACAAAATAGATAAAATACATGGCTGCTGGATGGCTCATTTGGTTAAGGCACCATGCCGTGGTGCGTGGATGTGGTTTGGGATTGAATCCAGCTCGTGCCAGTGCCGACTGTGGCCGGTAGCTCCATGGGGTGATTGTTGGTGACTGCCTCGCCCAGGGCAAAAGAGGGTTTAGTCGGTCATCCCTCTCTAGTGAACCCTCACCATAGCTGTGGCTGCAGATAGTCGGACATTGCAAATTAGGGTGGAAATTGTTCATCCCCACGTTGGGAGCCAAATTTATAAAGAAAAAAAAACATTTTAATGCTCGCTTAAGACTAATTTGTCAGTGCATGTGCTGTGTTTATTCATAATTATGGGTTCTAATCTTGTATTATACAAGCTGTGGAGCATATTATTTTGCGTGGGATACCTGTCGCATTGACAAAAATCATGAGACTGTCTCTAAAATGCGGTTCCACAGGTTTTACCTGCCACAGAGTGAAGTTGTTCAAAGCATAAGATATTTGTAACAGCCAGAGCAGGTTACGTGATTCTGATTTATGTATGATAAGCAGGAAAGTACGGATGCAGTCTGTTAATCATTTCTCTATCGACTGCGATCAACGTACAGTAAGTTTCCAAGTATTCTGTCAAATATGGATTTCATTTTCCTCAGTTTCCTTTGAATTATCAAGCTGTATTATTCTTGCTTTAACTGTCTTTCTGTGTTTGTGTTATTATGCGCAATATATGATCTTGGCTTTTACATAGTCTTCAATATCTCTGAAGAGCAGTGCATTGTTATTTGTGATTGTCATACAGATTCTTCACATTACTTCTACTCTGCCTGGTATTCTTTATTTATTAGAGGTACATGTTTTTCTGTCTTTGAATATAATCTACTTATGTTGTTGTGGGAGTACTTGACAGATGTTTACTACAATTGGCTCGCTCAACATCAACATGTTGTGTTTTATTAGTGTCGTCCAATTTCTGCTACTCCAAGAGTGACTGAAATGAGAGGCACTTTGAAGTCAGAACATCTTGAAATCATATCAGTACTGACAAGCAATGTGTTTTAGGGAAAGGAATTGAAAGAAATGACCCACTGTGTATACAAAGCCAAAAGATATTTGTGTGTATTGTCAGGATTTCTACCCCTTTTAGCATTTGGCTCTGTTGATTTGGAAGAAAATATACACGATTGTTTTGTCAATTGTGATGCAAAATCGTGTGTAAAATGTGTTCGCCAATTATCTAGGGCATGCTCATAAGTCATGGAATTCAGGTCAGATCTTATCTCTCAAAAGCTTTTCGGAGAGAGGGCTATCTGAGTTGGTGGCTGATAGGAGAGAACCATGGTACATTGTACTCATTAGGGTGAAACCATTCACCCCACAAACTACACAACTTGGGTTAGACAGCAAGATGGCAGTCCTTAGATGTCAATGGTGCATTGTGTTACTGATTTTTCAGATAGTTAAAGGGTATAGTGAAACAGTCCTCGTGTTATGAAGAACAGCATTCCAACCAAATTTAGGCCAATTAAGGATTACACCTGGAAGTACTGCCTATAGCTCACCATACATTTTTAAGAAAACAAAATGAACGCCCTTTATCTTGCATTTGTAATCCTTCAGCAGAAACACTTGAGTGTTCATACAAAGTCATAATAAGGACGTAATGCAGATTGGAACTTGAGATCTGGAGGAGAGTCAGAGCTCTTCTACTGCCTCATCAAATGAAAAGATGGAGGTGTTAAAGGGAATGTTGTAATCATCCTGATTGGCCAGTGCACAGGCCCACCACCTTCACCACACCTTCAACTCATTCTCAAGAGTACGGAAGGGTACGGAACTCCTGTCTTGGAGGACCGGCGTGTATGCAGGTTTCTGTTCCAATCCATTAGCCTGGCTAATTTTGTAAATAGCTGTTAACACCAGTGCTGGTTCACTCCTATATCAGATCACGGCAGAATGTTTTCACTTTTTACATTATGCAGCTCTAGCTCAATGTCAGACGAAATCACTGGCTGGGATAATGAAATAATTAAGAGCAGAAGTTGGGTTGGTATGAAATCCCGATACAGATCGGCCCTATTGTGCACCCTGCTGTATGTCACTGAAGCCGTTTGTCTCATTTAAATACCAATACTGATATGAACACACCTTTTTCTTTTCCTGTTCGCAATAGCACTTCAGCTTGAATTTGAATCTTTTAAACCCAGTACTCCAGTATCCCGTAGCGGAACATTTCTGACTCGCTTTTGCTTGCTCATATATTCAATGAAAAGATGTTCAAACGCATTATTTCCAGCTACTCTCTGCATTTAACCTTCAGCAGATCTTTGAGATGTAGAAAAACTGTAATATTGAAATAGGGCAGTTCTTTGTGACATTAGCGGGACTTCATGATATTGCAGTTTGCCATTTTAGTCTTGAGGAGGACAAATGTTAGAAAGAGATTTAATAAAGAATAGCACTGCTGGTCTTGATGGGTTCCTCTTTGTTCTCCGCGCTGAAAGCCCACACAGCTGACTTCCAAGCCAGACGGGGGCATCAATCTTGGCCAATTTAAGGCCGCTAACATAAAATAAGATTTTAAAAGAGGAATGCAGTGTCGTTCTTAATGTGCTTAACCTTTACTGTCAATGAAAAAGTATTGATCGCTCAATGACATTTTTTTTTCTCCATTTGATTTCAGAAACAGTAATAAAATATGGCCATAGATTATTATTACAAAATGTATAGCAACTGAATAGTCTCAATCAGACAAATCTGAAACCCCAGTGGAGTTATAGCCTGGAATAAGGCTACGTTTCAGACTTTTTGAGAAGGTTAGAAGGATTTATTCGGTGAAGGAACCTTTGTTGAAGGTTAGTTGTCAAATGATACTTATGTAATCAAATCTCTGTCTGAAACTTAGTCTTATTCCTTTATCTTTATTTTTTCATCCAATAGTAAGCATTGTGCCTAACCTAATGCACATCTATTATCTAGTATCTATTATTACTATTATTATAATACATTTTTCTATGATTATTATTGGCTTAACTGCCAGATTTTTAGATAGATGATTTTTATTGTTATCATTTAATTGCTCACGTTGACATGTTTTCAGAACATTCGAACATGGATGAGCTGTATACCCATGCTCTTAACATCTCTACATACAGGTTTTCACAATAAAATCACTTAACAAACCTCTCTTCTCAAGCCCTATATCTACTCTATACATTTTGCGACTACTCTACACATTTTTACATGTTGAACAACTGCCTTGGGTTTGATCTACCTGTACAACCGAATAGGGCTTTGCCCTTGTGCGCATTACAACCAAATCAGCAGTGCATTTTCCGAGGCATTTCCTAAGAGGTGGTTAGCGTGATTTATGTATGTAATCTTAGTGCAATTTCTTGCTGCACGGGCCATGCCAGAGCGAAAACCAGACACCGGCATTATCACACGTGCCATGCTAATTTCTCGGTCCATGAAAATGAAATGGAGTCGGCGGGGGGCAGAGATAAAGATGTGGAGGGAACAGCTCACCTCCCGGTTCATCTCACGAAAGTAACGGTGGAATGGGCCATAGTTCTTAGTCGGAGTGGCTCGTGAAGATGACAGGACGAGTTACAGTGATGTATTGCTGTTTAGGCTCTCTCCATTGTTAAATGTGCCTGGTCTGGGTTGAGTGTCCCCTCTAAAATGCCACCGGGCCTAGGAGACCCCCCCGGGGGGCCGCGGGAACACTTAAAGTTGTAAACAGGCCACTTTTTCACCAGGGCCCCTCGAGCCTTGCGCTGGACAGCACAGCGGAGTCTCCCTGGGAAACCGGGATGGAAAACAAAGGCCTTTAAGTAGTGGTCTCATCTCTTTTAAGGGTTCTCACACACGCCTAACAATGGTTCTATAAAGTCTCCAGACGTTAAGTACTGCTCCGGTACGTGTCCCACTTGTGCTGTGACTCGAAGTCCAGGCTAAAGAAAGAGATTAAAGCCAAACGCCCATTAGTGACTCCTGGTCAAACCTTATACTACGGAGCCCCGATAAACAGAGCCAGGTTTGACCCCTGAATCACTTAATTCCCTTTCATTCCTGGAGTCTGTAGTGGAGGGACACAATCGGCCTCGTACAGGTCTATGGTTATGGGATAATGTCAGCCAGGGTCACTATTGCATTGGCTCTTCCAATGTTTTTTGGCCAGACTGAAGAATATGTTCAAAGCGGCTCAAAGTCACTGGCTCAAAGGTAAGTGCTTCAGGGGAATGTAAGGGTGAAAAACAAGGCTTTACTATACATACATACAGATTTAAATGTAAAGCATTAAAAAGAGGATTAATACAGCAGTTAACATTTGTGTATCTGATGCCAAATAATTTAACATTAAAAAAATGCTTCTAGTTGAAATAGATCATGCCTCTCTTTGCTACAGTCAAAATGTCTTAATGTGACCAAATCTAGTCAGTCGAAGTGGGTGGGGAAAGGCACCGACGTTGAGGGTGCTGTGCGTCTCGCGAGAAGGCTGTGAGCCGACATGGGAGATGACGGACGGAGCTCCTCCGCGTGGCTCACGAATGCGCCTCTCTCCCTCGCAGCTGAACCCGCTTGCCAGCCAGGCGGCGGCGGCAGCCGCGGCGGCGGCGGCCATGAGCTCCATCGCCGGCTCCCCGGCCTTCGGCAACGCCCTCCCAGGCCTGCAGGGAGCCTCCGGGCAGCTGGTCACCAATGCACAGGGACAGGTGAGTGAGCGACGGAGCGAGCGGGCTGCTGATGTCTGCTGTGAGGGAGGGATCCTTTTGTTGCCAACCCGTGTGGGTAGGAATGTTTGGACTCCCTGACTTTGTATAGTCCTCCCACCCCTTTGAAGTTGTCAAGATTATTATATGCCTGCCTTCATTTTGTAATTAAACTAAATTAATAATTATAGTAATGGACATGTATTCTTCAATGTCATCTTCATAATACGTTATTATTATTATTATTACTATTATTGTTTATGTGACTTTTGCACCTTGTCAAACCACACATGTCTTTCATTACATTATATTACATTCATTTAGCAGACGCCTTTATCCAAAGCGACATACAATAAGTGCATACAGAAACGTCATCGAAGTCACTACAGAACAGAAGACAAAGCACATCCTTCCCATAATGTAGCAGCTATCCCTAGTAATGAACATTGAATGTAGTTCACAGTAAGCTGTGGGTAAATCAGCTATACTACACTTCTATTCTAAATACTATTATAAACTATAACAAACAGACAGGAAAACACAGGGAACTAGTACCATGAGGTCCTAGATTAGAATATCAGTCAAGGTGGAGTCTGAAGAGGTGTGTCTTCAGGCCATGACGGAACGCAGGCAGGGTTAGAGTACAGTGTCATATGAGCAATGAGAGAGAGACTTGAGTTGGGGTGCGTCTGTTCATGGTCCACTTCACAGACCGCATACCGAAACGTATGTTGCACACTCCCGCGAGGAAAACACGGCCAGTGTATATCAAATGAAGAATTCCTCAGGCAGTGCAGCTGACCGACATCCAGTGCCGCAGAATGAGCAAACAAATAAAAAAATTTGTCTTTACTTATATGTATATTTACTTATTTATTTGGAAATGACATGCAGGAGCTTGCTTTGTGCTTTCCGTGGCAGAGCGTGTGATTTGCATGAGGACTTGCACCGTGCAGGTTACGCCGCCACACGTTAAGCTTTATAGGAATAAACAAAGCCCACTTCCTCTTAACTCTGTGCGTCTGAGTAAAACGCTGACCTTGTCATATTTACGGGGTGGGTGTAGAATTGTTCCATCAGTAGCCAGAGGCTTGAACGATGATGCTTGTCAGAGCGGGGCCCTATCTAATGAATCATCTTATCGCAGGTGCACACAGCACATATTAAAGGAAGATTGTATAGACAATGTGCCCTCTACGCCAACCCCTGTGCTATTTACCTTAACCCTTGTTTCATCACAGTTTTCATCAGGACAGTTTCTTTCTCATAACAAGCTTCAAATAATGGTGTAAGAAATAGATTCGGCGGCTTGCCTTTGTAGAAGGACTTTATTTGTGTGTGTGTGTGTGTGTGTGTGTGTGTGTGCGCGTGTGTTTGCGCGCGCTGGTGTGTGTGTGTGTGTGTGTGTGTGTGTGTGTGTGTGTGTGTGTGTGTGATTGTATATGTGCCAAACTGGACTATGACCATCTTTTCCTGCCATTATTTTCTGTTTGTTCTTCTACAGATCTGAAATATTTTCGTAACTGAAGCATAATTAGGTTTGAATCAGATTCAATTTAATTTACATTCAATGTAACGTCATTATCGCAGTAATGCGGTGTTTTTCACTTTGCAAGTGCACCAAAATCTGCAGGGTGTGGCCATTTTGTTGAACGCCAACGATTTTATAGATTGGAAAGTGATGTCATCCTGTAACTGCTGCCAATATGTGTTTTAGATGTATTACATATTCAAAGACGAGTAATCCAGGGTAGCTCTTAAATTCGTGCCCATGCATTTTCCATTGAAACTTTTAAAGCTGTCAATTTCGGATTTACATTAGGAAACTTTCCTGTACCCCTCTTAGCATACACCTAAAGAACACCTCCAAGACAATCCAGAGCCAATTACTTGTAAACACTACAGTTGGAGTGTCTGTGCACGAGTGTGGTACGTATCTGGATAATGCACATCAATGACAACAATGGAAAAAAAAATGTTTTGTGCATTTTGAAATCCCAAAGGACTGCCTTTTGAGAGCGGCAGCGAACTCAAGCGGCGTCGACTCATTTGTTTTGTTTGGATGTGTCAAAACATCGCCGGGAAATGAGGGAGGGAGGACTTAAATCCTCGCCGAAACAGAAAAGGAGGAGAGCAGGAAAGGGGGGAGGAGGTTCTTGCACGTTTGGCACGGCCATATTAATCACGGCTGGCGTCAGGCGCGCGGGTGTAATTGAACGGGAAGCGTATAGGTAGAGAATCACTCGGGGGTTTGCGGTTGTTAATATGCGGCATGAAAGAGAGGATCCCTGGGAGCGGAAGGAGGTTGGGTGGGGACGGGAAAATAATCGCCGCAAAGGGCGCGTTCGCACGTGCGCGCGTGGGCGGGCGCGTTTCGTTTCGTTCCTCTCGGCCGGCGGGGGGCGGGCCTAGGCGGCCGGCGGCGCTGGAGGCGCGCGCGCCAGCGCGGCAAACGCCGCGATGCTAAACGCCGCTAATGAGGCTAGATGGATGCCTGTGCTCTGGAGGTGCCTGCAGCGCCCGGGACTGATCGCGAGGGAGACGGATTCGATGGCACGCTCTCTGCTTTTGTAGTGTCTCGGCGGCTGACACTCTCTGACATAATCAGGTCACTGAAACGGTCAGAGCCTACAGCTAAAGCCTTTGCTCCGTACCTCATTACGGGGGCGCATTATTCTCTCTGAGGGGTCTTTGGAAACCAGAGCATCGCCCCCCACGCTCTCTGTACCAGTGAATACATAAATGAATGAGACCTGACCAAATGACCGACAGACACCTCCAGGCTCTTTAAAAGAACAGGCCAAAGACAGAGATGCCATTGTACCGCACTCTTTGTGGATTGCTTTGTTCCGACGACCAAAGTGTGGCTAATACTTGAATGCAGACCACAGCATCAAAAAGCCCAAAGGACTACGCATGTGCGTTCGGTTGTATGGGGCATTTCCCATTGCCACGTCAGTGTTATGGCTTGCCTCCCCCTGCTCGAACACTAATACGGAATTAATACTCCTCAGCAACAGCCTTGTAAACGTGCCACTCTGCCCAGAGCGCCCGGCAGCGGAACTTTGTTAAAGATCATCTCCGCGAGCCGAGGGCGATTTACCACTTCATCCCGAGAACAGCCACTTGAGTTTACTCTCCTCCTAACCCTCCTCTCTTCACGCTGTTCCTTTCACAGGCCGAATTAGCCGAGGAGAGAAATATGAAAATGCACCCCTCTTTTTGTTTTTGGAAACGTTGCCTTTTCGAGAGCGAGAGAGAGAGCGGTTCGGCCGGCGTGTTGACTGGCGGCGGCTCGAAGAGACGGAGAGAGAGAGAGAGAGAGAGAGCAGTTCGGCCGGTGCGTTGACTGGCGGCGGCTCGAAGAGACGGAGAGAGAGAGAGAGAGAGAGAGAGCGGTTCGGCCGGCGCGTTGACTGGCGGCGGCTCGAAGAGACGGAGAGCAGTCAGTGCCGTCCGGTTCATATATAAGCTCTCGAGAGTGTCGCGTGTTTAGCTCTTCAGCCGGCTGAAGAGGATTTGTTTTGAATGTCCTCATCATCCAATCTCCAAACAGTTCCGCTACAGATCCCGGGAATTGACACGGATCTTTGCCTCCTCTGGCTCATGGCGTCCATCTCGTCTCCTACATGAACTGGCAGAGAATTGTTAAGTAGCCTACCCAACCAACACTTGCCCGGTGTGTCTGACCATCGTCACAGATGGAGAGACCTACAGTACATCCTTCTTTACTTTTTTGTGGAGCAAATGTCTAGGTTTTCATTGGTTTGTCCGCCGCGCAAAGGGTGTCTGACCTAACAAATGTTTTTTTAGATTACATTACATTACATTGATTTGGCAGACGCTTTCATCCAAAGTGACGTAGCCTACAACAAGTGCATACTGAAGGTCATTGAAGCAACTACAAAACAGATCAGACAAAGCACATCTTTCTCATAACGTAGCAGCTATCCATAGTAATGAACATTGAATATAGTACACACAGTAAGCTATGGGTAAGTCAGCAATACATTATAAACTTGAACACACAAACTAGTCAGTATGGTGAATGAGGTAAATTGATGACGATACAGCCTCTGCTTAGCTTAAACGATCTCTTAATTGCGCTCAGCTGCTTGCTGGGCTAATTCACACAGGTGAAACTAGTTCAAATTAGCAAAACCAAAGACAGGATTACATTTTTAAATATACACATAAATACGTGTTAAAATGTGATGTTGTCTTTACGTATGTTGTCATTGTAATACCTCATCGAAACCTACACCAAAAACATGCACACATATTGTAGATTTGTGATGTGACACAATGCATTTCTTCACAAGGGAAGGCCATCTCGCCTTGTCTGAATGCTACATAGAAATAAAGCTAACCCGCCACTAGATAAACGGCCCGCTAATTGGACACATATTCCTTCCCACAATTTTAGTCTCCTCTCACGGCGTATAATAAAACCGAAGCTTTGTGAAATTTACGTTCTTTGCCGAGAGTGTGCACAATGGGTATGGCAGAGACCTGTGTTTATATCAGGCCTTCAAACCGCAGCCTTAACATTTGTCCACTAATTACTTTTATCAAGTCTTTTTTTTCCCCAAAGGAAGGTCGATAAGGCCGCATTTCTTGCAAGTCGCACTGTGAAAACAAATCTATTTGATAGCCTCTGTTCGATACCCAGTGGGCCATTGTCTGCTCCACAAAAGAATCACACTGTTTGACTCAGTTGGCAGCCCGCACTGAATGCAGGAGTCAGGGCATTCGGGAGCAGAAGAGAAGGAGATACACATAAATCAAAGGAAATATTTCTTCATCTGTAACCCTCACCTGTATAAGCCTCCACCGCTGTTATTATCGTTTGAAGCCGGGCGACTTCTGGACTCGGTCTTCCCTGTGAAAAGGGACCGTCGGAAAACAACCGGAGAGGGGGTAGGGGGAGGGGTAGAGGAACGAGGAGGCGGAGGGGTCCTTCAGTGGGGACGTGAAAAGTCAAGCCGCCCCTCACAAAGTACTGCTCAGCGGAGCGCACCTTTAACCCCCCCCCGGTGTCACGCCGTCACACCCCAAAATCCCTCTGAATCCCCATTGTGCCGCACCATTTATCTCCCTCACCCCGTGCTTTCCTTTGATGCCACCTGGGCCCTACGGAGGAGACACAGGCAGTCCAAGAGCTGCCTGTTCCAAGACCTCCAGACAGAAACACCGCCTCATTAAATCGGCTGTGTAGGAGCAACATCAGCACCCCCTGCAATTGCACAAGATTAACTATTTTTTTATTTTTTGGCGTTATGCAAGTGTCTCGGATGACAAAGACGTGTTGCTGTGAAAATATTTCCAAAAATATAATTTATTTTATTTTTATCGAATGTCTCTTGTAGTGCAGGTTTCAGCATTATAGAATATAGGGTTCTTGAGACTAAGACTAGAGACTCATGTCAGGAGACAAACATTAATTACTGGGTCTTAGCAGGACAAATATACATAAAATTTTAAGAAATATAGAATTTTTCTTCTCAGATTCGAAAGAACGGTACGGTGAATACTTTCTTTTGCTTCAACTTCAAAATAATACAAAAGAAACAAAGTTCAGAGCACTTTTGATACTGGTATTGGCATTCTCTCTGGTATGTGTGTCCATTCCCCTTCAAAAATAAAAATAAAGGAAAGACGGGTATAGAAAATTGCCTGGTGACCATGACTAGCGTCACAGATTGTCAGGGCCGGAGAAGCGGGGTGACATTCCTATGGAAACCAAAGCAGCGTATCCTTAATGAGTTCTGGTTTGTGGAAAGAAATGAGAAATCGAGAGAATCCAGACTGTAAAATAATACGGCAGCAGAGGGTAAAGAGAGCTCTGATGGTGAGGAAAAGGATTACGGAGACGGAGCAGCGGGGAGCTGGTTAAATCTCTTGGGCCCGCAGGTCACAACTTCAAATCCGTGAAGGCGCCCCGCTTCCGTACGGTCGAGAAAATGGCCGCCCCCTCAACAGCTGCACTTCACCTGCTCGTGTATGACTGGATAATGCATTTTATTGCATGTAAAGCGGTAATTATTGTTGACCTGGATAAAGGGGAGTGCGAGTGAAATTAAACATCGCGATGTATGAACAAAAGTGACACGCAAAGGCGTGTAGAGGGAAGGGGATTACCGTGTCGTCGAGGGACCAGGGAGGAACCGAGGGGGGGCCCTGCTTTTTAACGCGTTCGCAACACGACCACTTAGTTCTCGGAGGATGAATAATTGAGCGGAGCGGGTCCTTCGCTATGCAGGCATGCAAAGCGGGCGTCGGGAGGCATGAGCGTCAGTCGGTGCAATAAAATATGCTAAGTGGCGGGGAAGCCGCGTGGGAAGTCGGGGAAGTGACACAGGCGGAGAGAGAGAGAGAGAGAGAGATAAATTATCTCTTTCTTAATGCAAAGCAACGTAAGCAAATGAGCCGTGGCGGGGATGAATTACAAATCGCCGACCTACCTTTTTTCCAGTCATCCCTCCTCATTATGTCAAAGAGCCGGGAGCAGGAGGAGGCAGGCCGCCGGGACTTGGGAAATCAGCTCAAATTAGCGGCAGCGGGGAGAAGGAGCGGCGCTGAAGAGGCCGGGAACAGCCGTATGCAAATGATACGCCCTCCCAACGCGTAGCGGCGGCTATGACGGGCAGGGCAGCCCTCTGACGACTCCTGATTTACCGTAACGGGACAGAGTACATGCCGCAGACTTGAGGAAGGCGGCTAGCGACGCAAGCCGAGCCGCCCCGTTGCGTCGGCTCACTGCTCGCTTTAAACTTTATGAAAGGTTTCCTTCAATTTTTTAAACAGTGGTCAGAATGTTTTGAAGATTTATTTTCCTTATTTTAATGTCTCTACGAAAATATTTAATCTAGGGAATCAAATTTATCAATCAAATAAATTTTTTCTGTTTTGTTTTTTTGTTTTTATTTAATGATTCTGTACTACACTGAAAAAAAAAGACAGGAGTTGATTCACTAGAAGATCATCCAATCAAAAAGGCCTCGCATCAGGTCAAAGTTTCAGTCAGAAATGTAATTCATGTCGAGTAGCCTACTTCCGGTACTGATAGGCACAATTTTCCATAGGATACTAATACTATGTAAATTATTTGCATAAGAAATCAAACAAATACAAAAGCAAAGCATGCACTAACTATATGACATTATTTACGAAGAAATGAACTCGTAAGTAATTCCTTGCAGAGATGGTGGTCTATGCAGGATAAGCGCACGCTGTGTGGAGTCGTGTCTTTGAGTGTGACAGTCTCGGTTGCTGTGAGACAGAGGCAGCTACAAATCAGCAGACCAAGACAGTATAGTTTGGACAATAGCTCCACTTTTCCAACATGGCAGTCCCAACAATTCCTCTGGCTTCCACTCATATTATCTCCTCTGTCTGCAGAATGTGCTACACATGTTGCTTTAGTTATGACAGTAGCCTTTAGATAGACCCTCACCTGTGATGGCTGCATGGCATTCAACAAAACATACGTGATATCTGGTGAAAATATAGTTCCAGAATCCTTCCCTTGATATTTATGTCAAATTATCCATAGAAATAAAAATGTTGGGAAAGTTATTTTGGTTGGAGCCGCCTGCTTATCGACGTGTAATGCTTGTTGTCAATTTAAAGTATATTTAAGAGGTACGCATGTGCTATGTACAATGCTCTTAACCAGGTCAGATGAAATGTTGGGATGTGGTTAGTCACTACTGGATGTTTATTATTTAAAACAACAAGATTAAATAAACCCAGA
This sequence comes from Synaphobranchus kaupii, assembly GCA_029718625.1. Taxonomy (NCBI): domain Eukaryota; kingdom Metazoa; phylum Chordata; class Actinopteri; order Anguilliformes; family Synaphobranchidae; genus Synaphobranchus; species Synaphobranchus kaupii. The sequence continues at coordinate 46,869,796 of CM056377.1, read as the reverse complement.
AATTACATGCTTAATTAGGAATGTCCATTTTCTTTCTTAAAATCTTATTAGATCATTTGTTTTTCAAAAAAAATATGGTTATTTAAACAACAAATCACCTCTCTCTCTCTCTCTCTCTCTCTCTCTGCACACAACTAGGAGTCTCCTTTTAAGCTGCCCTAGAATGATGTTCAGTCACAAAGCCTCTTGAATCGGTTGCACGGCGGTGCGATGACATCCTTCCTCTTTGCGATGTTATTATTATTTGCCCGGTAGCTCCCTCGTGGTTTGGATGGAGCATGTTCAGGCTGGAGTCCCTGTCACACAGTCCCTCATAGCAGCACCCTGGTCTGCGGCTTTCCCTCACGAGCGTCTTTGGCGCTATTGTTCTTTTTGTTGTCTACCCATCGCACAGTACACGACACAGTTCCTCTCAAAATAGTCCCTGGACAAATAAACAATAGACAATAAGATCCTATCTCGTTTCAAACATTTTGACTTAAGTATTAAGTCCCCAGCTGGTGTAAACTGTTAACATCTTGGCATAATTTATCTTCACCATCTGTCATATTTGCGGTTGCAGTTTTTGTGCTACAGATATTTCTTACAATGGAGTACACGTTTTAATGAAACTGCCACACAAGTTCCCCACTGGGGAGAACAAAGAGAATTGGTTGTGAATTTAATTTTGATATTGTACAAAAATACATAAATGGCTTTGAAATGAATACATAATTGCTCCATAATTACGGTTGTCTGATTTCAAAGGCACTGTTGTCTTAACCATGTATTTCTTTATCTCGCATGAGATCACGTGAATTTTATGTACTGTAGTATCTACATTAAAAAAAGAAAGAAATATTTATCACAAAACAAACAAGGTGCAGTAAAGTTTACAGTAATAACACTATTTTATGTTAAAATGAATGCACAGGAGACGTTGTAATAGAAAATGTAATTGCTACATATATTCAACAAATAGTAAACTGCTGGGTGCTGTAAATCCTATGTTCTCAGCACCACCTAGCACAGCATCAGTGCAATGACACTATGGGCCTGATTTATTCACAAGAAATGATTGGTAAAATATAAATACTATGACCAATCATTGCTCATGTTATTGGTTTGGTGTATGCTAAAAGCTTTTGCACATGCTAAACTTCTTAGTAAATCAGGCCCTATGTTGGATTATTTCTGTACTGAGAATCTCTCTGAAAGTGCTCAGGCACGGTCCTGCTATTAGTAAACAATTAATACAGCTACAACAACATGACTGCAACAATGCTAACTCATGCATGACTGATATATGTCACTGTATTTCAAATTGGCGTTTTATCCCTGTACGTATACGCACACGCATGCACACGCTGTTTTTAAAACCTTTAAGAACGCCCCGCAGTACTTTTCAGCTTAGTCCCGTCTCCATCTTTGTGCGCAGCGTTCAAGCGCTAAAGCCGGGGCTGCTAACGTAATGGCAGGCCGCACACTTTTAAGGCCTCATAGTACCGTACGTATCGATGATAATCTGTGAAGTAGCGACGGTCCGTATCAAAGGAAGAGCCTCTGGATGGCATTAACCCTCATCATTGTCAAGAGGCACTAAGCCCCCCCCCACCCCCCCTCAAGTCATGTTGCCTCCGCTCTATCACTCGCACCTCTCTGCTCACCGCTAAAAGGCCCCAGCGACATTCGGAGATCGCACACTTTGATCTCCGCTTCCTTATTACTGAGCAGAAGGAGAAGAGGAGCGAAGATGAGGCTGGGATCCCGGTTACTGAATTAGTGATGAGAGGGCACGGGGGAGGGGGGAACTCTCAGCCGTCCCATTATCAGACCCCCCCGCCCGCCCCGCCCGCCCCTCCCCCGCCCTGTCAGCGGATGATGCGGTCACCGGTCTGCACCAGCACACAGGCAGGTATTCGGGAGCTCACCTTTGCCGCGTCCCGGCTGACGCGGCAAGGTGGTGAGGCGCGGCGAGGCGGCGGTCAGCCACGGGAGCGAACCAAGCCTCGTGCCGTAGCGCTTCTCCCGTTGCGCATTTTTTTCAGGCAGTGGTAGAAGTGGCGTTATGCTTGCTTTCTATGGCATACTTTCACCTTTAAACTCATTTGAGTTTGTAGTCATACTCTTGAGATTGCTGTTGTCTGAAATATTATATTGTTGATTAATTTATTCTGAGTGTGATCATTTATATAAATTATAAATCATTCTCTCTCTCTCTCTCTCTATCTCTCTCTCCCTCTTTCTCTCTCTCTCTCCCTATCTCTCTCTCTCTCTCTCTCTCTCTCTCTCTCTCTCTCTCTCTCTCTCTCCTCTTCTATGCTTCAGATCATTGGAACAATCCCACTGATGCCAAACTCTGCTGGGCACTCAAGCCAATCAGGGACCGGGACTCCAGGGCTGCAGGTTCAGCCAATCATGCCGCAGCTCCTGACCAATGCCCAAGGGCAGATAATTGCCACCGTTATTGGCAACCAGATCCTGCCAGTCATCAACACCCAGGGAATCACACTATCACCCATCAAACCAGGACAACAGGTAGATATGCACATACAGACATACACAGACACATGCACATGCATACATACACACAAGAAAGCCCACACAAACAATATGCATACTCTTTTTCTGGTTACAGTTGCCACATGCAGATTGAATTCTAACAGACTTAATGCACACGTAAGGTCCTGTTTAAAATATTAACCTTAACTCTATAAACTTCACCCCTTGTGGTTGAGACTGCGCACAAAGATGGAGACGGGACTAATTATACGTATGAAATTATAAACTACAGCTTTAAGAAAACCCCGAAGATTTTGACGCAGTATTTTTTAAAAGGGTAGCCTCTTGCGAAAACCTCAGCTTCTCCAGTTACACTGCTGAGCAATAAATTAGGAGGGTGCTATTAGTAGTCCACAGCACTTACGACCCTCCTCTGGCTACAGCCACAGACTGTAAAATGCATCAAATGCAACATTTATACACGCTAAGAAAATCATGTTCACGTATAGAAACAATAATTTTTTTTAAAAACGTTGTACAAATGAGTATTCGCCGTTTTCCCTTGCTCACTGTACTATATACAGTACCTGATGCACTTTCGGTTTAGAAGACACCTCATTTTTTTCTCCAAAATCTCTCGTATAAATATGTTTAAGAAACCAAGTACTTACCAGTATATTCAGCTACAGCTGTTTTCTGATGAACCCTGAAGAGTTTATCTTGTTATATTTCGCCAAAGTCCCGTACAGTCGACATTTCCGCAGTGACCACCCCTTGCACTTAGGACTGAAATACGTTGCTGTAATTGTGTGAATACACACGCGCTTTCGTGCGTTCTTTTTTAAACGTATTTAAATACATTAGGCGACGTATGTTATGGTTAATATATATATACTGTATATGACTATTCTGAAATAAATGTATTCTGTAGAAAATTTCTGAATGATACAGCTTCTTCTTCAGTTCGAACTTAAAACCATGGATGTGCAGGGAATATTTTTTTAGATAATGACATTTAAATAAAACTAGTAGAAACCAGGAGGAAATTGCCTCCGAAGGGCCAAAGTAATGGTTAAAATGTTGAAAGGTTTTTTCACCTTCTGTTCATAACTTTATTTGACTAAATCAGTTTCTCAGTCCCTGCCATCCAGTTATCGTCAGTTTTTTTCTCTCTAAAAATGTAACCAGACTGAACAACAACATCACTTTCAGTGTTTAGAAACAGCCATTTTCAATAAATCTCTTCCAAATTACAGTCTTGACACGGGCAGTTAAGATTACAGAAACATGCAACAAAAAAGACTACATGCACTGAAATCTGTCGACATGCTGATAAGATACTCTCTTTTCTCCACAAGTGCCCTTCCCCCCTTTATAAAGAGCATGGGCTCGCAATAAGGAGCAGGCCTGTGAGTCTCTCTCTCTCTCTCTCTCTTTCTCTCTCTCTCTCTCTCTCTCTCTCTCTCTCTCTCTCTCTCTCTCTCTCTCTCTCTCTCTCTCTCTCTCTCCTCTCCCTCACTCTCTCTCTCTCTTTTTCTCTCCCTCACTCTCTCTCTCTCTCTCCCCCTCTCTCTCTCAGCATAAAGCACCTGTCAGAACCTCTCTCAGATGGAGCTGCAGGCACTCCGCGGAGCCCCCGCAGTGCATAGTGAAAAACATCGCTTTTCATCACCGCACTTAAAACCCAAACACCCCCCCCGCCCCGCACACACACACACACACACTCCCCTTCTCTCTCTTTACTCCAACCAAAAAAAAACATCTCCATGATCACAAATTTTAAGAAACATAAGGCTCTCAGTCTTCTCTGCTGTAATTCAGTACAGCACAGTTGTGTAACCTTTGCCTAAGTAGGCCATTTGTCAAAGGCGGGCAAATGCTACTAAACTAATGAAAAAACAAGTTTTTTTAAAAATCCATGGCTTTGTAAAGACACTAGAAAACGACGTTCAATCTGCTCAAACCGCTCACTGTGCAGCTATGAGCTGTGAGCTATTCCGGCAAAGTTGAAATGAATTATCTTGAGTAAAGTATTGTAAATGAAACAGGAAATATAATCAAACCAAAGATTTAACTCTGGGGCCTTTAACGTACAGAACAAGAAATATGATTTATAAAGGGCAACATTTTTGCTCCTCTTGCAAGAAGTAACACAAAATAACCGGATAAACAGATGTATTACAAAAAGGTGCACAAAAACAGTGCAGCTGTATAATTTCTGTGATGTAAGCATGAAGCTTGGTATTTACACATAGGTAGGTAAGTTACAAGACTGCTGTGTGCGGCAAATTCACGTCGTCTACGTCGGCAGACAATGTTCAAGGGCAATTAACTACTCGTTTATGCGACCCCGGGCCTACATTTAGATGGCATCCTTCAACAAAATTCCTGTGTTAACTGTAAAGAAGACAAAGAAGAAATAATCATAATTTCCCTGCAGTTCAAATCAGCTTGCGAATCTGCCATTTTTTTATAATTTATGATTTTTGTTTTTCATGCACGGCAGTCAAGAACATTCCCCTGCAATGCCGGATGATTCCTCCAGCCTGTCAAGAGTTTTGACAGCGCGAGCAACACTGTTGACATCCCCTGCCACCCAAACAAACAACCAGTGAAGAAAATATAATTAATGGTGAAGGGGAAGAAAAGCCAGCCTACTTTTTCAAAAAAAGATCCACCCTTCATTTTACAGTGAGAGGATATCGGCTTGATCCTGTAGGCGGAATTCATTTGTGCATAATACATGAAAGTGCATTGTTTTACAGCCGAAACGCAGCGAGATAGACAGCGGAATGCGTTGTACTGAGTTATGAACGCTTTCTGCCTGGATGTCTTCCCAGCTCAGAATGCCCGTTTTGGTAATTCCCCTACCCTAATGACCTCCGCTACTATCATCCGGTAATTAGTGGAAACAATGGCAGGCTAACCAGGTGGAGGAGAACGTGTTTGCGATACGCGTCACGGACGCGGTCTCTCCGCGGCGTAACAAGCCGCCATTTTTCCCCACAGAGCATTACCCAGGGATCCCTGCAGAGACGCATTAGCGAGGCATTAGTGATCCCCAAGTCTCAGAGTTCATCACATTGGAATCAAACGACCCTCAATAATGCAGAAGTCACTTCTCTTACGCAACACCTGTTTTGAAAGGCCAATGGATTAGGTTTATAAACGGAAAAGAGCTCTTCATATTTAGATGCGCACTGTGCCCAAAATGTTTCTTTCTTGTCTTAGATCCATCCCCGCCTCTAAAGTTGAGTCAAAAAGACACTTTGTCTCACTGTATAACGACAAGCTGAGATCGTGTGGAGAAATGAATGGCACTGGGTCTCTCCGCAGAAAGAATAAGAGGTTTTCTCTACCCATTCCTTTGATGTGTGCTGATGTTTCCTTCAACTTTCCTTTGTGACCCTTAAAGGAAATGAGAATTACAGATACGCTCACAACCGGCATAACTGAATAAATGATGGCAACACACTGAAATATATTAGAATTTTACACAAATCACATCCTTTGCATTGCTGCATCTTAGAAATGAATTAGAAGCTGAATTAGAAATGTGTCAAAAATTGCGCTCGGATGATTGAGCCATTTATAAAAACATGTTTTTTAAAAACCTAACTGAATAACCCTGTGTTGTGATTTTACATTATTTTAAAAATGTAGCACACCATACATGGTATTGCATTATAATCAATGTCGATTCACACCTATACTATGGCAAATAAAAATAAGAAATTTCCACATAAAAGGATTACTAAGGGATAATATATACAGCAGTGCCTTCCCACTTAATTTACTAATGGCTTTGAGATGGGATTATTTTAAACATAACAACATTTTTGATAAGCTGTGGTACATAATTTCCCGTAAGCATGTTGACATTTTTGTTAAAATGGCAGCCGTCGTTGTTAAAATGGCAGCCGTGATAAGACAGTGTCTGTGTGGGTCCACAGCTGCCTCAGGCACAGCAGGGACAGACTGGCCCAGTGTCCTCCCAGGCCAGCCTCCTCCACCTGCCACACAGCCAGGCGTCTCTGTCCCAGAGTCCCATGCGTCAGCCCTCTTCCTCCTCCTCCAGCTCTTCTTCATCTGCCCTCAGTGTCGGGCAGCTGGTCAGCAGTGAGTATCTTCGCCAGCACCGCCGTATCTCCCCCAAAAGCACACAGGCACGCGCACTGAAGGGCTCGCACACTTGCATGCATACAGTTCACGTACATAGCGAGGTGTGTTATTTTCTGTGAGGTCTTACAATCGCCGTTGAAAGCTGAACAATTCAGGTCATGTAAAAGCATTTGGAAAAAGCTCACAGATGTCATCAGCGAGCTGACTGTACAAGGTGAGAAAAACATCACCCTCTCCTCCGGTGCATTACTATACCTGGAGTTGCAGGAGTGTTTTTAGTATAGCTCTATATGTCAGGTCTCGGATGTTAGGTTACAAATGAAACAACAACAAAGCAAACGATGCTAATGAAATCCAGCTAACGGAGACAAATCTGTAAATAGACAGTCACTCTGATTTCTATTGACTATTTCTCTATTCTCCATGTGTACTTTGGATATGACAAAGTTGTGAAACAATATCAATATTATGAACCCTTGTAAAGCGTATTCTATAACAATGAGCAGTTTGAGTTTTTGAGCAGTTTAGCGATGAGTGGTGCCTGCTCCACAGGACAGACTGATGGCTGTAATAAGAACTGATGCATAATTCACTCTTCATCAGTAACGAGGTTTGAGGCAACTAAACACTCTGTGCCTATATTGACTGTAAATGTTTTTCAAAAGATTTTCAAAAAGAGCTACAGTCTTCCGAGCTGCCATAGGCCTATAAATCATGCAGTCAAAGTCTGTCAATAAAGCGAGGGTATTGTAAAATAAAAAAATAAATAAAAATTTTAAAAAAACAATGGAAACAAAACAACTTATTTTTCAGTCAGATAAATTTTCATTTGTCACAGGCAATTCCCTTGAAGGCTGCATTTCAAAGGCGTCCATAATGGAGTTCAGAATGAAAGAAAAGGAATTTGGCATTGATCAACCTGGCACGGACATGGGCAATGGGCTATTTTCCATGTGTCAAAACTTACATAATGCCTGTGCTTTCTCTATTCATCTCATCAACCTACTGCTGTGGCACAGCTTTGTGCGTCAGATTGAGTTTGTCCTTGGCCAACGCCTACACCAGGGAATATGTTTTGAAATCATGAAAGCAAAAATTGGAAATAAAAAACAATCATAAACTGATTAAACCAATCTGGACCCCACATGAAAATTGCATTTCATTGCAAGAGTTTGAATGTGTATTATGTGAATAGTAGTGCATGCCTCAGAAGTCCATTATGCTACAGAGGGTAAAGGCTTGCATTTGTGAACAGCAAGGATATTGAGTTATAATTAAAAGTATATAATACAGTTAATTGCATAACAGATTATCGCATAGCTTGGGTATTTACATAGAATTGCCAAATACCAAACCATTTCCCATTCATTCCATTGTAAAGAGATTGTATTTTTGCCTAAACCGTTATTGCATATTTGGGATATTTGCATGAAATTATATCCAATTACATCACATAATGATCTAGAAATACACGTAAGAACTTGGCAGATGCGGCATAAATAAACCGACAATTGCCCCTGTAAAGACACAAATGAAAGTAGGCGGTTTCTATTGAAAATCACATCGATAGCGGACGCCCAATACTGTAGTGGAGGGTATACGCGGGTATATGCAGTACACCCACTTCTTTCTTAGTGGACATATTGTATACTCACTTCTTAATCCCCACTGGTGCACATATCAATTAGGAGTTATCGATTTGCTAAATTAGAGTACACCCACTTCTCCAGGCACTACTACACCACTGCGGACGCCTGAGTGGTGTGTGCGGGTCCAGTCGTTGGCACTCTATGGCCCAATCTCAGTGTCCGCCCTTACACCCTCACAGACTTTGAGGCGCGTTCCCAATAAGTCTGCGAGGGCTCAGGGCTGTCCCACCATAAAATCGGCAAGTGCGTAAGGGCTCTGTCGCGGACCTTTCCAATCCTGCAGACTTTGCTGAGAGAATTTTTTCAGTGGGTACAAACCTAAAAATGAAAAGTCCTAAAGCGGCGATTGTCATAAACATCTTGCATGCGAGACAGGCGTTTTCAAGGCAACATATAACATCATAAAGTGCTGTCCCAATCCTTTTATTTGTACCATTTTGAGCCCTTGCACGCTCGCGCACTCACGCATGTGACGTCGCCCAAAGTCTGTGGGGGCATATATACTGTCGGTTGCAGGATCATTTGCATACTCATACTGACTTTCCAAAATTCAAGAAATGTAGAATTGCAAATTGGTTCCAATGTCTCTCGCCTAAGAACCAGTCAAATAAACATATTACATAGATAGCCCAACAGTCACCCGCTTAAAAAAATGCCTAGATAAACTTATTTAAATGTTTTTTTTTACAAAACTGTCATTGATGCGCTGAAGCTACAGCTATAAAGGTATTGATTGCAACAACAGTTTCTACTTACACTGTCCCCACCCCAGAGGAGAGGTACAGAATTGTTAAAACTCACTCATCTCTAGCCATGGGAGAGGGAGTGTCATTAATGAAGGGTTGATGAGAGAACAATTGCCTATTGATTTTACCTTAAATACGCATGAAAGAATATGTCATTAATAATACATCAACATGAATGATTTACATGGGCTTACTTTTATGTGTATTTCTTTTATTAGTTGGACACAGTCAGGCACAGACAACACTGATTTATGAAGTGTCATTAATATTAATTAGGTAATAATATTACAACGGGAGGTATTTACATGCCAAAGTCTACATGTATTTAAAGAGGTAGCCTACACGGTATGTTTGTGATATGGACCATGTATTACAGTGACATTGCTATGCAATTAAGAAATAAATAATGGAATTTTACAATTTCTTGGTATGTACTAGTAATATTTTGGACGTGTTTTTATAAGTTTAATGAATTTAATAAATTAAGCTAGCTAGCAGGTTGAAAATGCCTACAGTTATACACATCTGAACTACACAAGCGACTACACAAAACTATTGCTGGTGAACAAACAGACCCTCAATATGAAAAAATTATTTATCAGTTGTTGAGAGGTAGTACATTTTTACAGATGATATTTTATTCACAAATGTGGTGCATGTGGTGTTTTAATACAGAGTGTCATGGGGTAGACCCTTTGAATTTATAACCTTATACAATTTTTTAGAAAAGAGTCTGTCTATATGTTATTTTCTCCTGCTTCGAGCAATTTTCAAGAAGAACTGGTTTTATTCAGTGGTAGTGTGGCATGATACGAAAATATGTGAATACATTAGCAGACAGAAATCTAACACCTGCCTATACACTAGCTGACATCAAAACAAAGACATTTTACATACATACAGAAAAAATCTATATATGCGGAACAGACTGTTACAGTACAGCTCGTCATCATTTATACAAACGCTGAAAGCTTCTGGCAAGTGTCCACAATTAACACAATTAATTCTGGAATTATTTTAATTACACTACAAACATTCCTGACGTGTGTGCTACAGTTTAGAAATAACCTATGCATAGTGTGCAAAATATTATTAAATTAATTAATATAAAACAAAGTCTAAAAAATGAAAACAAGTCAAAAAAATTTGAAGAGTGTTTCCCTGTAAGAATGTTACTCTAATATACAAAATAATATTCATATCTGTAAATACATATTTGCTAAAATTGGCCTATCAAATTGTGAAATCATTGATACTGATATAAATGATCAAGTTGGAAAAAAATTTTTTATGTCTCATACAGAATAACTACCTGTATTTCAAAGCAATGCTGTTCCATAGTTGCTACATTCATGAATGTAAATTGGACCTGGTTTTTTCATCTCAAAAGAATGGCTTTGTTACTTTAATTCTCATTTCAAAGAATGGCATATGACAGTGTTTTATTTGATGGATTCCTTTTGGCAGAGGGGTTCTTGTTATTCTTAGACCCAATGATTCATATAGCACATGACACACAAAGAAATCCAGCATTGCTTTGGATCGATTCGCCCAAGGAGACGTGGGTTAACATTATAACCATTTCAAAGGTGCACTTAGAAACGGTCTTCTTTCAGATCCCCTTTCACGCTATTTATTTTCAGGCTAACTATTTTTTTTTTCATAATGATACGTGAGGAATGTTAAGAATGGCAGATATTAATACAGTGCAATTATTATATTCAGTGAAACGCTGCCTTTGTGTAAAAGAATTTAGTGCTTTGTGTGTCAAAGGTCAGATCAAGAAAAGCACTTGGTGTTGAAACTATTTGCTTTTACTTTTCCTCGTGGCCAGCCGGGAATGTTACTGGAATGCAAAAAGGTGAAAAGGAATGTACAATATGGTCCTTAAGGGGAGCAGTTCACAGCCTCACTGCAGGATTTATTTATGCTGCTGTACCATCTCTGTTCATCCACTGTCTGTTAGGCTATGAGCCTAAGCCCCAAGTAGAAAGCCTTCCAGAGAAAAAGTGAAAGAAAAATTAAGATCAAACGACACTCGCATTAAACGTTTAAATAAAAAATATCATCTCGCCATGGCGTACTAGGAAATCAATAGAGCGGAACAGGTGGAAAAAAATTTAAGCTCGAAATAAACTGTATCTCAACTTATTTTTGAACTGTTAATGGCATTACAGTTTTATTTCATGTACTGTACAACGCATGACCTCGTGACACTATAACATATATTGTATATAAACGTAATTTATAGCCTACCACAGATCTACACTGACAAATATAATAATGAAATCATTTGCCAGTGTTCCTTTCTAAGGAAGCTGTGAATGGATTATGAAATTCAGTTGAAACTGTTCACATAACATAATAATTTGCTTCGCATAAAAGTTAATTTATATGAAGACCTGACTGGAATGCTATACAATGTACTGACACTGACCCTGAATTAGTCTGAGCTGAGCCACCAACTCAATCCTTTGCTCATTATACTGAACACTATTAAGTTATAATTACAAAATGGCAAAAAGCAACTGTGACATGAACAAAATGGAAGGTGCCTAAACTGGACAATGTTCCATGATATGTAACTGAGGCATGCATGTCTGAATCTCCGCAGATCCACAGACCGCCCCTAGTGAGGTGGACGGGGTCAACCTTGAGGAGATCCGTGAATTTGCCAAAGCTTTCAAGATCCGCCGCCTGTCCCTGGGCCTGACGCAAACTCAGGTGGGCCAGGCCCTGAGTGCCACCGAGGGACCTGCTTACAGCCAGTCTGCCATCTGCAGGTAAGGAGGACTAACTGCAACCTAGCCACATGGTTCTTGGCTCAGTTTGTAAGCTACTGAGTTTTACTCTATATGTTATATTTTGTCCATTTTTTTGGGGGGTTGACTGTTCTCTTAGGTGTTCCTGCATCATGTTTTTTTCTAGCTTATCCGTTTCTTTGCTAATGCTACTATGCTGTCATTTGCCCGTAAAATAAGAATTTGCTGTCATATTTGCTGTCATGTTTTAAAATAGAAATTCATTATTTTTTGCTTTTGCTTGGTATTGGTCGATGTCCATCTTTATAACTCTAATATTTTTATAGTAGGTGTGCAGCATTCTTCTAAATCTCGTACACAGTTAATCTATGGAAGTATGCATTTTTTGGAAACTAAATTATACCATTATGAATATTTTACTGTACTTACCATAGGAGCAGTTTGATGAAACCAATACACACTAAAATCGGTTCATCTGGACTCAGCATTTATTTGGAATTAAGAACTATCATTTTTACCTACTTTGCATAATTGTTTTCTTAAACAAGAATAAACTGATATTACTACAAAATGCATTGCCATTGACACACATATGGAATTTTAATAAAGTAAGAAGGGGGTGATCCCAAACGCGCTACAAGCCGGCTATATAAACAAGGAACTATAGGTGCTCAACAGAAGGACCAGTGAATAGAAAGAATACCAAACCCGGACTACTTCGCTAGGACTAACCCGAGATAAGGAGGACTGGAGCACACAGAGCTCAGAGCAAAACAAAATATTTTAATATTTTTAAACGTCAGTCGCATTAAAATATTTTGTTTTGCTCTGAGCTCTGTGTGCTCCAGTCCTCCTTATCTCGGGTTAGTCCTAGCGAAGTAGTCCGGGTTTGGTATTCTTTCTATGGAATTTTAATAATTACTATGGTCTATTACCATCTACATTATAAATAAATAAATAAATAAATAACTGAAGGGGTTAGTCTTTAAATAATAATGTCTAAAGCACCATAATGTACATGGATGTTTCTAAGAAGTTGACCATGTTAAATTAAATATCCAGGTACATTTTAGCATGTGTAATGCACTTTCTATCATGAGTCTTAATATAACACAAGTTAATCTGAATTCCTGTCCGACAGAAAAGCTCAGTGAAATACAAAATAAAATTTAGTTAAAATATAAATTTCTGTGAACCTAGTTTATTCATTCATTTTACTTACTTAGCCAAGATTAGTTCACTCAGTAACAATTTCCACCATTTTCCAGGGATCCAATTTCCCTTTAAGCAAATGTAAAATGGAAAAAATATCTAAATAAATATCTAAATAAATCTAATGTAAGGAGTCATTTTGATCATGGATATAGTTTCATATTTAGTTTGGAATAACCTGATAAATATAATATAAAGTCTGCAAACACAGGGTTAAACAAAAAGGTTTTAAAAAGCTGGTGATACTGCTATAAATGTATGAATTATGTGTTCAGCTGTATAATAGATAGATATGACTTCTAAGAGAACCCGTCTGAAATTTCATTAGAAGCTGCACGATCTTAGTGTTCTTAGTCACATTTTCTTTCTCTGCTATCTGCCAACACCGGCTAAAGTATGCATCAACTGTCAACAATTTTTTTATTTATTAATTCATTTTAATGCCGTTTTTAAAATGCATGTGCTGCTCTGATGACCTGCACTACGACACGCTGCTACCATGTGCTTTTAAAAATTTCATCAAATCAACGTGAACATGCGAATAACATTTTAAATTGCTTGGAGGAGCTTAGTCTCATTTTTAGAAGGCAGACTCTTTCAACTAACATACATGTCCTAAAATCGTGCATAAAATATTTAAAATGTTGCATGCTTTAAATATTTATAACATACATTAAAGGCCATTACAAAACCCAACGGGTGATTTGCCTTGTTAAAGAGACAGATGACCTGTCTTTAGAGGTTATATTTCCTTTAGCATTTCACAAGACTAACTAACTCCGTGTTGTCTAACATGGATTGCATTTGATGTAGTTTAGTCAGTGCTGGCACTGGCTGTAGTCTTTTAAAAACTGGAGAGACTAGACAGCCTTAGAACTTTATGGTTTTAGATATTTGGACCATCTCTAATGTCAGTGCTCATTTCTTATAGCTTTTCTTTTTTTACTGTCCCAGAAGCACAGCTACCGTGTTTGCATTACAAATTCCATTAAGGCACGCAGTGATGTAGAAATTATAGACATAATTTAATCAAGCAACCTTTAGTATATAAAGCACATTTTACATATTCAGTTTGATTATATTTTCAATTGATTTGAATCATGTGAGTGGGCTTGCATTCAATTAGTATATATTAGTAAGGTCTGAAGTGACTTGATAACTTTCAATAAAAATATTTTAGCACATTAAAAATGAACATTTATTAAAGTAAATTGCATTTCCCAACAATTTATGATATATCTTTTATTTAAGATATTTGTTGTAGGTTATGGACCTCTACTCCCAGCCTGTGATATTAAAACACAATTAATTCATGCATGCTAAATACAATCATTTTATGTGCAACATCTCAATTCTTAATGACTTCATTTGATGGAATCAAAGATATTCGCTCTCATTCTCATTCGAAAACCAGTAGTGTGCCTCATTATCCATTATTTCAATTATTAGAATCGAAGAATGAACGTCCTGATATCGATGATTTATAAATTGAACAAAATACATCACCATTAACTGTAAAGTATACTTTATCCTCTGATGGAAGCGTATACGTCTTTGAGCAAATTAAAGCAAAGCTCATGCCTTCCTGTGGTGAATTTTGCAGTGAATTCACACTGATGTGGTGGGCCTCTGCTCTACTTCTGAAAGTGCCCCGAAAGTTTGATCTGACACCATTGCACACGTCTTTTAGCGCCAGTCAATGCCCTGTGAACTTTTATGCCTTGTCTTAAACTGCATGAACTTACACCTTTTCACTCGCCCTAAAACATGCACGTCTCATCAATGTTTTACGTTGTACATTTATGACAAACCATTTTTAAGAATCCGCTGTGCATATTTCATGTGACAAATTAGCGCAGTGTAGATATTCAGCCATATATATTTTATCGCATTCCGCTTTTGCTCGACTTCCTTTCATGTCTAGTTAATGCCTCCTGGCTGTCTCTTCAATTCTGATGGTAATGAGGCCTCTTCGTACCCAAAGAGCATGATAACCATTCACTGTCAAGGCCCATTCGGTGCTTAAAAGGTTAAGTAGTTGTAACTAAACTCCATCAACATGGGCTACACTTAGCACATGTTTATGCATGGACTGACAGGAGTACTTTTAAGAGCATAGCGGATAGGAGAGGGAGAAAAAAACAAATTTCTCGTATTTTTCCCCCCCGGGCAGCGGCTTGCAGGACCGACTTGTTACTGAAGAGCTAGACGAGCATCTCTCCGTTTATTTAAGTGGATTTGGCTCTCGTTGATCCACGAAATGTCCCGTCTTTTTACGCTGCCTCATATATTTGCTACCATATTCCCTGCAGAACGGTGGTGTACTCTCCCTGCTGTTTGAGATGCGGGTTATAAATAATGCCAGCAAGGGGTGCCCAAACTGTAGCTTGTAGCCCAGCTACCGGGGGCCTACGAAAAGCATCGATAGCCTTTAGATACTGGGATTTTTTTAGTGATTTATTTATTTATTTTATGTGTATTTATTTCATTTATTTTTCTTTCTTTTTTTTTCTTTTTTTTAAAAGTCCTGCAGGGTCCTTAGACTTGCTTCTCACTTCCCCACTGTTCAGTTTAACAAGCAACTTCACCAGTAAAAAAAAAAAATGGCTTTCATACTTTTAGTTTTAGGGCCGTGACTTGGCTCTGAGGCGTCTCTTCACCTGCCTGTTAGATTCCATCAAAGGCGTCCACTCTAGGGCAGACTCTGCAGGCCCGAGACAGATGGTTCTATGGTGAATAAAAGGATCATCCCCCCAGCAGCACTTCCCTGCAGTTTGACATGTGACCAAAACCTCATTAAAGACCAGGCAGCTGAAACTGCACTCAGACACGGGCCTTTATTACACTTCATAAGAGAATCCCACTGCACCCAACCCCCCCCCCTCAGCCCATCCTCCCAAGAGATTCAATAGAATTGTCACCATGGTTTCATGAACTATTCATGCAATAAGACATGAAGAACGTAATGACCAATAAGCAGTGACTAAGAAGGCTTCCAAATAATCAGCTGATGGTGATGAGCACATCAAACCCTCATCTTTTTCCATTTGAATCTATTGTCCAGTTCACTTGTGGGGCTGTCCAGAATTCGATACGAGTTGCATTCAGAAATTCAGATGACTCAATACTGACTACAATGTTTGCATGAATTAGCAGCTAAAATATGTATTAAGAAAGTGTGTTTGTATAAGTTCTGATATTACTTTGTCATCTTCATATTATTGTTTTTATTATGGTTATATTTTTATAATATATATTTTCCTGTACTCTTACCTTACCTTTCAGTACATATTTTAAGTTTTCACTTCTGAATGGGGAAAATGACAGCAAATAGCAAAAATAAATAAATAAATAAATATATATATATATATATATATATATATACAGCATATATATATATATATATACATATTGCTAAATGTACACACTGTACAAATTAAGCATGCTAAGCCTTCATAAAGTGGTTAGCATATGCAAGCTTTAGGGGAGGAAATGTTTCCACATTAAACATTCAATGAAACACCACGTTATGTGGGGATACAGAGAGATTTTAAGAAATATAATGTGTACTTGCATGAATATTGTATGGATGTTGTAAATCAATTATAATTAACTTATTTCAGTGCATGCTGTGCTGTCAATCACACAATTTCTTTAAATCCCTTTGTGCCTTTTGTTTTCTGGTTGTTGTTTTTTAATGAATAATAGTTTCATACAGAAAGCAGATTTAAAAAGCATTTAAAATGTTGCATTTTCATGCTGATTCGCCTTCATTTGATGCTTAAATCAATTGTTGCTTCAGTACTGTAAATGCATTTTTTGTTGCTGATGGAGTTTCAGTGCTTAAGCAGTCGTTCAGTAACTAAGTAATTAAGTCAGCTGTATGTCTACTCCTTGGTCCATTAAAAATTGTCTGCCAGTCTATGGAGGGGTTTCCTTACAAAAGGCCTGCCTGTGTGGATGAAGGATTCACACATCATTGGATTTCAGCTGTGGGGCCGCATATCGGCATTTAAGAGATTACCCTGGAGCTTTATGCTGTCTATCTTGCGGTTTCAGTAAATACTAAAGCAAAAAAAAAAGCTTGCCAAATTTTACCAAATGAAGTGCCTACCATCACCAGCACATTATGGTTGGTCAGTGGGTCGGCTGAATAAAGTTTCCTGATGTGCTGGAAGTGCAGGAATTCAGCACTGGCGCTAAAACTCTCCTGAAATGTCATCCAGTAAGGAGGCCCCTCCGGAGTCACCAAGGCAGAAAGGACATCCTTTGTCCTGTCAGGGCACCCGAGTAAGATTCTTCTCTCTCGATTCTCCCCAGACACACCATCCTGAGAAGCCACTTTTTCCTACCACAGGAAGCCCAAGAGAACACTATAGCTAGCAGTCTGACAGCCAAACTGAACCCTGGCCTTTTATATCCTGCCAGGTTCGAGAAGTTGGACATCACCCCAAAAAGCGCCCAGAAGATTAAGCCCGTTCTTGAGCGATGGATGGCCGAGGCCGAGGCCCGCCACCGCTCCGGAATGCAGAACCTGACCGAGTTTATCGGCAGCGAGCCCTCTAAAAAGCGTAAGAGGAGGACCTCTTTCACCCCGCAAGCGCTGGAGATTCTGAACAGCCACTTTGAGAAGAACACACATCCCTCTGGGCAGGAAATGACAGAAATCGCAGAGAAACTGAACTACGACCGGGAAGTCGTCCGTGTCTGGTTTTGCAACAAGAGGCAAGCGCTGAAAAACACGATAAAGCGGTTGAAACAGCCAGAGCTTGTCTCCAATGCCCCGATGGACCCGCTCACTGACTCAATGGAGGAACACCCTTAAAGAAAATACCAAAACTCAACAAAAAGCAAACACTAATTCCCAAATATAAGGAACAATCCCAGCTGATTAAAGACTGAGAACTGTTTGAGGACTGTCACTGCTGAATACTCTTTTCCCTCTGTAATGACAACTTGACACAAGAATTAACAAAGACTACAAATGTAACTTCACCAATGTTGTCAGTAGTTGCTACAAGCAATTGTTTAAGGGACTGAACACCAAACAAAAACCAAAAACAACCTGGGACAAATAGTTTTTTGTGAAAATGTACAAAGAAAATCACATGAAAGAGTTTCACAAGTGGTTTTAAGAAGGTTTTGCCAAGCCTGGAATGACCGAAAAATTGACTCTTTTTAGACGCCTCATTCCGGACATAATCCAGAAATTATCCTGAGATAAAGGACAAACAAAACAAAAACAAAACCGTAACTATTAACCAAAGTTTGTTGCATTGAAATCCTGATAACAATTTCTTTTTTTTAGGTGTAAATGTGTTCTAAATTTTTACATTTGTACTGACAAAAAAAAATCAAATAACTATGTTTGGGCTTGGGCAATGTTTTTTTATGTTTTAGTCCCACGTCTCACTAGACTTGGACCACAAGCTTAGCGCTTGTGTTTATATGTAAATATCAATGGTGTTCTCTTGTTTTATTATTCAAATCTACATTGCAACATCAACATACTGACCCCATCATCGAAATTGCTGCTCTGTCAGCAATACCATTTCAGTCACAATATGGCTTTGTAAAAATTGTACAGGTATTTATTAATTTTATAAGATTGTCTATGTGTGGGAGCAAAATAATAAACAAGAGCCTGGTCCAAAATGTCAAGGGAATTTTCCAATGGTGGATCTAGAGAGGGGTTTTGTTTCTGCTTGTCCTTCAGTGTGTTAACCCACCACCACTTTTGTGGTATCTGGAGCAATTATGTTCTATTGCCAAAGCCTGATAGCCAAAGAATATATTTCTGGGCCCAAGGACTTGTGCAGATTCAACCTCGGCCAAAAAAACTCACCACAGGATTTTGTTTTATTGCTTATTCCTTTTTATGTCTTTAAACTCATTTTCCCTTTATGCTCTCTGATGAGATTCAGGTGTATTTTATATGCTGTATTCAACCACACAAAGAGAGAGGTCACCGGAATGCCAAATTGCATTTTCTTTAGGAGGACAAATACATCATCATGTGAAATTACATTTGCTCTCAGTTTTGACAGACGTAGAAAATGTTCTGAAACTGCAAAAAAGCCCTTGAGTTGAAGCCACCTAAAATATTTCCTTTAAGTTCCTGAAATCCCACTTTCTGTCTTTAATGTAACTTTTTAGATAGTTTTTGTTTTACAAAATTAACCCTGGCCAACCCTACTGAGCTTGAAGAGATGCTTGGTTTCAAGGACAAACTGATAAAATGCTATGATATAGTAAACAGCACTTGATTTTGTTTGTGTGACCTATGTGGCAGTTGCTGGTTTAACATTATAATGGAAAGTGGGCCATTATTCAACAAAGCAGTTTGGCCCCTGCTATACCTAAAGAAATGCATTTCCATCTTACCTTTGCTAATGGAGTTCCAATTTGTTAATAGTTTTGTTGTATCTCATTGTTTGGTTTTTCATTTCTCCTTCGAGTGACTGAATTAGCATTTATGTTTATGTGTCGGCTTTTTGTGTATTAATTTTCAAGAATATTCAGCTGGGTGACATTGCTACTTAAAGGGAATAGCCATTTGTCCACTTTAACCGCTCATTGCATTATTAGTACAGTTATGAAACGTATAATATGGCAATCAGTGCTTTATTCTTGTTAGAAAGCTGTTTTGGTCATTAGTGATTTCATTCATTCATGTACATTCACCTGGTGAACATTTCATTTTTTTTTACTTTTTTTAAAAACCTACACAATACATTTTTCACTACCCCTATTGAGTAGTATGCTGTAAAAAAATGTCTACTTGCTCTTCAAAGCATAAGACAGAACAACTAACAACATGGCCCCTCTTTTGTGCCATCAATTAATTTAAGTAGTGATCAGTCAGTTGTATTCGAACATTACCAATGCACAGCCATTCTGAGAACATCTGTTATCAAGTTATACTGTATAATGTTTCCTTAAGACCTCGGATACTTTCTTTATTCAAACACGGATTTAAAGACAAATTAAAATGGCGATGTAATCCTAGTGGAGTTTTCAAAGAGAATGATCAGGCCATTTTTGTTTTAATTGACCAGAGCTGTCTTTCATTACTTACCCTACTGCTGTCTTTACCAGTGACAGAGCCAGTGACATGCAATGCATTTCTGTAGGCCCCCACAAATGCCATTATATGCTACAAAGACAAGAGAGTCAGGAAGGAGATGATACACCCGCACCTATGTTAGGGAAAACAAGCTTTACTTATTTTTATTTATCTGCGTACGCATTGATCTATTTATCAATCCGCATCTTTATTGGAGATGTGAATCGCGTTAGCTGCGTTAGATTTTAACGCAAATGAAAACTCTTGAAGCCTAATTATTGTATTGCTTTGTTCGGTCAGCCACACGTCGAGCTCGCCGGGCCTGACTTTGAGAGACTAGCCCCCCTGTGTGATTACTAGCTCTCTTCTCTTGCCAGGATCTCGCCCCTCCACAGCACACCATCCTGAAGGGGCCAGTCCTAAGTGGGATCTCAGGCCACCATCACTGTGAGACATGGCCTGAATTTAAACAGCAATTTCTAGGCTGTCAGTGACTCACTCTTGGTGATTCCCGTGGGATCAGACCATTATAGGGATTAAAGGTATTGTCCTGTGAGGTATTCGAATTGCTGTTGGGACTTAGGTATGAAGACAGGTGAAGCTTTCCTCTTTGGAGATACTGTGTATTGTTCTTGATGTAGGGAGATGTTCTGATGCAGTGAACATTTTAGACAATGTTTCATTTGAGCCAAGTGAAATATCAATAATAGTCCAAGAATCCATTACAAAGCATTTTACATGGAACCCAACTTTTGTATCCTGGAAAACTCATAGTGACTCTACAATCTTCTCAACTCAAAACATGATGAATTATGGTGAAAACAGAAAGGGCACCTTGTAAAAAAAAAAACACGTGTAATATACAGTGTTGCTGTGAAATAGAACTTAAATGAAGTGCCAAGACATAATCCTACTGCCAAACGGTACTTTTGGTTTTTCTGCGTTGCTGTTACACATCATTCTCAGCCAGTAAAACCAATTCCTCATAGTTTACCATGTCGTAACTTTTGAACAGAGCCGTCGATGTGATGTTAGATTTGTAAAAGGAGGAAGAGATGCTTGAGAACATCACTGTCAGTGTTGAGGGTTTTTACTTTTCTGTTGCTTTGGGATAAAAGCACCCTGACTGGGAAATGGTGGGAAAGAAGCATGTTTATTTCTCGCAAAGTTCTGGCAAATTGCTGTAGATTACAGTTCCACTTATTCTCTCCCTCTGCGTCTGTGTCAAAGTGCAGTAAAAGACCCCCTATAGCTACCATGAAATGTGCATTTCAACAACATTTCTCTGTCATGGTAAACATTTTCTGTTAGACACCAAGCTTTTATACAGATTTTATTCAGCAGGATGCATTTTTTTTTAAAGCGTCACTTTCTTTTTAAATGCTTCTTCTCTCTTTCTCTCTATCTATCTCTCTGTCTGTCTTTCTTTCTGTGACTCTCTCCCCTCACTTACAATCAAAGAGAACTGGTAATCTGGTTGAAAATATATCGTGGACAAGTAGAGAGGCTTAACAATGAAGCTGTAACCAAAAAAAAAAGAAAGAAAAGAATTTTGCCTTTGTTTGTCTTATAAATGCTGGACCAAAGCTCAATGTATTGTAGGTATATGCACATTGTACAGAGATATGGCTTAATGTCGCTGACAATCTTGCAATATTAAACTGTTATTTAAAAAAAAATTCATGAATAGATAAATGGATCATAAAGATTTTACCTCAGCACTGTACTAGTCCCCAGTGAACAATGCCATAAAAACACCCTGTTTAGAAGTAAGAAAAGAAAAAAAAAAGGAAAAAAAAAAAGACTTCTGTATATGTTTGTAAGTAGTATTTACTTGTCATCCGGGGGGGAGGGGCTTGTTTATGAATTGAGATTATGTATGACACCTGTTTTACTTTAGTGAAATGGTTGCCAGGGTCACTTGTATAGCTCTCTTATGAGATTGATGTTCTTTTTTCATAATTTTTGTTTTTATGTGTCTTTTGTTGTTGTTTTTTCTTTAGGCTGTGTGAGGTACACTGTTCACTTTCAGTCTCCTGGAAGTGTCCCATTTTAAGCCTCTGTCCCACTGAGAATGATAATGATAACTGTAAACCGTAACCATCACAATCTACTATTTGCAAAAAAAAAAGAAAATCACACCAGAGAAAGTTCTTTCCCGCAACACATCCGTCTGCTTTTCAGTTACTCAATTTCTGTCTTGACCCCTGCATAGATATATTTTAGCACTGGAACATTGTATAAAAATGTCTCCCTGAATGTGATCCTCTTGGTAGTTTTTGTTATCACTGGTGGCCATTTTAATTGTTATTTGAGTGGTGTGACCATCTTATTTCATTGGGATTTGAGTGGTTTGTGTGGTATATCCATTGTTGCAGTTATTGCTATTGTTCTTCACATGATCAGGGCTTTGTTCGGGACATAGAATGCTTTGTGACCTGAATCGACTATTTAAAAAAAAAAAAAAAGCTTTTTAACGAAACACATTCAAAATGTACACAAACATACACAAACTGGTTGAAGAAATAACTAAATCTTACTACTGCTCAAGACCTTGAAACCAAAGCTGATGAACCTGCGCAGGTTGCTTTAAATTTTATAGACTGAAAACTGTACTTAATCTCTAGAGCAATATCTGTATGGTCAGTAAAGCTGCACTTTGTGTATTTCTGAACAGCTTCAAGTCTGTCACCTTTATTTGTACCATAAATAATAAACAATTGTTTGACATGAAAGGTCAGTTTTTAGTACTTGCCTTTTTTTCTCAGTTCTGCTGTGGTTCCATGTTTGTCTGCTTTTTACAGGGCTCAAGTGCCTGGTTCCGAGTGTCCTTCTTATGGCAAGTGTATGCGTTCTCTGGCCTTTGTACCTGTTGAACGTTCATCCGTCACCATGCTGAAGATGACCTTCTACGTGGACTTATTATCAATGTAAATGAAACCACAATAGTACAGCATGTTGACTGTGAAGATGAAGTTACTTTAAACCTTTAATGTAAATGTAAGTTCATTTTTGCGGTCAGGTGACCAGACCCAAAATCACTATAATTTTCTGCTACTCATTATAATAATCCATCCATCCATCCATCCATTATCTAACCCGCTTATTCCTGGTCAGGGTCGTGGCGGGGCTGAAGCCTATCCCAGCATGCATTGGGCGAGAGGCAGGAATACCCACTGGACAGGTCGCCAATCCATCGCAGGGCACACACACCATCATTCTAATAATTAATATTTTTTGTCCAGATATCATTTAGAGCAGTGTTATCGCTGTTTATATGTAATCTGACCTCAATACTAGATTGAGAGGCCCATACCCATTATATCCAATCAGAACCTTTAAAACATGGCCAAAAATATCTAGCACACCCTTTTTCATGTGGTCCTAATAACTCAAAAACACACCTTATATTGCCTTGTATCGATCTTGGTCTTGATCTTGATGGAGCAGTTGATGGTACAGCCAACTGTCATTGGCAAAGAAGAGGTTGGTGATGGAACCTATAACTCACTACAACACATTGAGACAGTGATGCACGGGCTATATTGACATCGCAGCCCCACACACTGCCCCTCTGTGTCGAAACCAAGACGCAATGTGACATTTATGTCTCTTTAAGAGGGGCATAAGGATGGACCATGCCCACAAAGCCTGTATTTGGAACTCTATTATAGGGTAGATATTGCCTGCTGGGAGGGGAGGGTGGATTGTGTGGAAAATGCAGTACTGCATGTGGTCAGTGATGAGTAATCGGATAGATTCTGGTGTCCAAATACCAACGGCAGGTGGATTTGGCTCAGCCAGTGCATTGCTTACTTGGTGATGGTTCAAAATGCTTTTCAACACGCAGTGTGGGTGTGCCTTCAGTTTACCTTATACAATCAACTGTGTTCCGTTTACTTATTAGCAGGTGTGAAACGGTTAGCCTGGGTCAGATACCCAGGACAGATACCTCTGCTATCCACATTTAATGATGATAGTGTCATTCATTTGTGATAAATATGTGATTTATATATTTTTTTTAAATCCACTATCATGAAGGCATGGGGGCCACAAATTATGTTTATCTGTGAAAATTTTGCATGAAACAAGGTTCTCATGCAGTATATTCTCATGCGGATATTTATTATTTTGAACTGACTCTTGTTTATCTTGTTATATTCAAAGACCCTATAGGCAAAAAGACATAACGCATAACTGCAGATGATGAACAACAAATAGAAAGGCAAAACAAGAACCAAATTTACACTGGTTTAGTCACTGGTTATGAAATGCTTCTCTCAAAAGTGCCATTCCTCTTTCACTAAAAGTTTAAAACGGGTCAATTTGACCCAAACCAAACACAATGGTTAATTGTTTTTCTTGGTAATTTTTTCCAGTGCAGTTGGACAAAGCTGTTTTTTTCTCAGGGTTTTAACTGAATGGCAGGGTTTTAACATTTATGCAGATGCCTCTTCATTAATACCCTAGGATTTGCCCTGTAGCCTACTGCACATGTAAAGAAAGGTCCATTTTCTCTTTTACTCTTTTATTAAGGAACACCAACTCATGTAAGCCACTGCTATGCTTCCAGCTATAATGTTATATGAACTAAGAAATAGGGCCGGGTGGAGGATATGAAACAGGTTGAATGGTGCAGGTAAGTGAATTTCCTCTTTGTTTTCCAAAAGCATGTATTTGTGATATTAAAAATTGAATACTGGACCCACAGTAAAGGTGGATGAGGAGAGTGTGTTTACCCTTTTCTAGATAAAAGCAATGTTCAAAATCATTGAAAGGAGAATAACATTCCCACCCATTAGAATTTAATAAAATAAAATAAATCTTGCGAGATCAGAAGTAATATGTCCAATAGTTATATGGTAACAGTATTGACGGACCTTGAAAATAAAGTTTGAGTAAATCGTTCTCTATGATACCACAGTGCTAGACAGACTAAGGTATAGACTCTACAACAGATTTCATTTCACCTTAACTTTGAGCCGCTGTTACTTTCATTACTTTCTTTCACAACACTATGAGTTTGGTGGTTACTGATGTAAATACGGCAAACGTAAGAAAAGAAAGTTCAACGCTTGATTTCATTACTCAAGGAGCTGAGGCATTGTGGTTAGTCACTGAATCGCCCAGACTCGAAGTTTGCGGCCCTCCCACCACTGGTCACTTTGCTGACATGATCTTCTGCCCATCTGCTGCTTCAGTTCAACAGATCTGGACAGATGGTCCAGGAGAGGGTCGTCATCAAATGCGACGGGTCCCCCCCGCTCTACCCTGTCTCTCTGAGGTGCGATTGTGTGTCTGCCTGTCTCTCTGAGGTGCGATTGTGTGTCTGTCCCTCTCGGAGATATGTGGATCTCCCAGACGCCGGCACCAACATCCCCGCTGTGGTTTTCACACTGAATCTGGCACGCCGCGTCATGCTGCCTGCCTTTACCCCAAAGAGAAACAGCCTTTAGTAAAAGTGTCATTTAACCCAACAAATCTACAGCAGAACCAATACAATTAACAAGAACATCTTGACATAAATTCATAGTTGCATTTCTTTTTATTTATCATGAATTAATCTATTTCATTTCAGCCTGAGGAAAAATGCCCTGTTAAATTATTGCTTTGTATTTATCGTTTATTGTGTATTTATTGTGAATTTGACAGAAATGGCCCCTGGGTTAATGTATATATTCTGTGGTATATTCGTTTTGGTGGCTGGTCCCCTTTTATTGGGAGAAGGTGATAACTTTTATGATATAAGCAATACGAGGCAACATGCATTGCAAATAAGATGCCGGTGATAAAAAAAGATATTGTGAAAAGTATTTGGTCGGTACTTCTTCTAGTAACTGAGATGTTGATTTTCCATTAGTACTGATATTTTATATTTCATTAAAACCTGAAACCCTCTTCCCCATTTTCAATTGGAATAAAAAAAAAGATGTGAAATACCTTAAGAATCCAGGTTTGTTTTTTTTATGCACCTCAACAATGCTGATGATTGAAAATGAAGAGGAGACCACAAAGGCCTGTTCCATCAATGAATAACCTTTCAATACAGTTCATACGTACGAGCGAGCTGATGGCTGGCAAGCCTCAAGGGTCAGTAACAATTCATTTAGATTTCCATTGGGTCGATAGAAAGGAAAATATCAGGGTTATTCCACATCAATGTTTCATTTCTTTGCCTTACCACACAGCAATAACGAGACAAGTTAGAGATAAAAAAAACATTCTCCCATGAAATCCTTTTGAAACTACAACCTAAACTTTGAAACGGCTTTCTAACCCGTGAAGCCTTTGACAACTGGCTGGTTGGCGGATATAAAAAAAAAGTAAGTAAATAAATCATAATAATGAAAAAAACTCACAACATAAATTATTAACAGTAGCCTGAAAATTGATGTTGACGATGTTTTTGTCTTCCTTTTACCTTTTTTTTCCTTCCACATTCAAACGTCAGATTTTCTTAAAGCAGTGAAACTGAAGATAACTTAAGGCCTTTGTTTTTGTTTAATTTAGTTTTTACCTGTCTGTTTAATTATTTTTGTATTGCCATTTTAATAGTTAACAAAATACTTGCATCTAGATATTGTTGAACTTTTTTGATGTTTAGAATTTGTGTTGGAGGTTTGTGGTATAGTATGTCGACAGTAAAATAGATTTAACAATGTGCATATTGTGAGGTGCAATAGATAAGGTAAAACCATGTTTGAGGTAGATCAGTGGTAATTCCATGTTTATACCCGCTTTACTTTTTCCACTAATCTTTTTCCACCCCGTTTCCCAAAAGTATCTTAGATAAAGATCATCTTAGGCTATTTTGTTTTTATATTGCTTTCATTTTGTGTCTTTCTCCCTCTATTTGTACTATCTTTTATGTCAGTGAATTTCTAATCATTTTAATCATAAAATTAATAAAGTGCAAACACAAAACACTCTAAGATGATCTTAACAAATGCTTTTGGGAAATGGGGCCCAGAACCTTTCAAAAGAGCGCCAAAGACGTTTCATACCATGACATCACACCAATGGCCTGTGTGCTATCCCTTTCTTTGGTTGGAGTTAGATGAGAGATCTATCGTTCTGTCACTTAAAGACAGCCGTGACAAATACAGACAGCTTCCACCTGTATACCAGGACAGCTGAACTCACCTCATGCAGTAATTGACAAGCTGCAGTCAGCCTTCTCTTGGCTTCTCTGTGAGAGGTCCAAGTTGTCACACACTGTACTGTATCTCTTCTCTCATTTATCTCCCATATTAACAGAAACATGAACTTACCAGAAGAATAGGATGAAGATAAACTTGCCTCTTGCTGAAATTTGATTACTTAAGGCAATGACTTTATATACTGTAGAGTCCATCTGTACTGCCAATCGTATCAGTTCAACCATACAGAAAATGTAAACGACGTGGTCAGTCCACAAACAGAATAATTTCAGACAACATGTTCTTCCATATTTTTGAACAATTATTAATTTTCATGCTTGGTGCGGGAGAGTGAAAATGACAATGATAAAAATGGTTTCAACCTAGGTCATGATCAAGATGTTCAAAGAAAAAAAAGTTCAAAATGTAACCTGGAGTCATGAAAAAAAAAAGTTTGTGTGAAAATAGTAAAACACTAACAAAATATGCCAGCGTTAGCCAGGGCGGGCACCAGTCCTAGTCCTGGAGAGCTATTGCCCAGAAGGTTCTCCAACTCTCTTTAAATGTACAACAATCTAGCTAAGAAGAGTGGTTAAAGTAAGCTTAGAACACAACTACTACTTCTTTTTACTATCTTTTGTTGGGAAAAATGTTTTTAAATTGAATAAACTGAATTACAAGCTTAAGGAAAAATGTTGAATCAAGGCCTGCATTTGACTTATTAATCAATATGTATGAATGAGAGCTAAATCTTAAAGCATATTCCCCTGCAGTCACTGGTTAGGACATCACACAGATCCAAGCAAGTATTTGTTTCATAAGAGATTTAATATTCCTCCTTGTTTATAGTTATGTGGTTCATCCTGTACAGCAGGCAGCAAGCACTTCCCCATGTCAGTTCAGATATATGATGGATTATTTCAGAACAGAAATAACCAAAAATGCGTACATTTGAGGATGGGTCCAGGGCTTGGGGAGTTGGAAAGGAAAAAGGAAATTATTTATGACTAAACTCGCATACATTAGGGCAGTGGTTCCCAACCCTGGTCCTGGGGACCCCCTGTGTGTGCTGGTTTTCGTTCCAACCACAATTGCAATACCAGAATTTTAACAAGCTGTTAATTTTTCTTAATTAGGTGTTTTTAATGTTTAGAGGGATTATTTACGTTCTTAAGCCACATTATGTTAGTAATAGCTATGCATGCCATGAAGACTAAAAGTCCAAGATTCACATTGTGTTGTATTGTAAACAATTAAAAGGAGGTAAAAAATGTTTTAACTGATCAAATTAAAGACTGAGGTGAATCAATAGGCTCATAATTAGTGAAATTGTGGACACATGGCCAATAAAACTAACCATTTGGTAAATAATGAAGAATTCAAAGACAAAGCAAATGATAACGAGCCAAACCTGCATTGTGTTAAGGAAAAAATTATGAAGGTACTTAAACTTGCGTTCAATTACCTAATTAGGAGCCTAATCACCTGAGTTGTTACTTCTTCTTTGTAATTGTTTGCAATATAACACAATGAGCATAATGAACATGGGTTTTTTTTTCTTCATGGCATGCATAGCTATTGCTAACATAATGTGGCTTAAGAGAGTAAAGAGTTTAAAGTGTTCTCTCTATACAATAAAAACACCTAATTAAGAAAAAATAACAGCTTGTTAAAATTCTGGGATTGCAATTGTGGTTGGAACGAAAACCAGCATACACAGGGGGGTCCCCAGGACCAGGGTTGGGAACCACTGCATTAGGGCATACCTGGATAGACATGGTCAATCAATAGAAATGGCTTGAGCATCGTAGCAAGTGAAGCGTAGGCTTTTCCTGAACATATATCAGCCCTTTGGACAATCTCTTAATCCCAATAAGCACGGCTGGAGAATCTCTGCCCGCGCGAGATACAAGTGAATGGAAAAATAAATGCGAGTTACATTTACTGTTCTTAAAAACATCTTGCTCTAAGAACATGATCAGCGTTTCTCAACCCTGCACCTGTGGACCCACTTTGTATGCTTTTGTTCCAACCGTAGTAACTAGCTCTGTATTGCAATGAGCTGATAATTGTTCATAATTAGACACTAATTGTTCTTAATTAGACTTTTTATATCTATTGAAGGACAATTACCCTCTTAAAGCCACATTATGCTAGAAATAGCTATGTATGCCCTAAAAAAATGCCCATAATCACATCCCAGCAATTTCAGTCAGTTAGATCAACTTATGCTTTAGTTTACTGTGCTGTGTGTTTACTATAAGACAAATAATTATGATTGAAAGAGGTTACATTTTTAATTGATTCAAACTGTCAGGTGAAATCAGTTGAATCCCATTTGCTGAGAGTGTGGAAACCTGAAACCATCTGTGCACAATGAACGGAGTTTACTGATAGCAACTGACCAAACCTGCATTGTGGTAAAATGGTAGAACTTGACACATTTTCAACAAACTTAAATCAAGAGATTGGCTTTGACAGAATACACAGTGGATCCCCAGGAGTTAGTTACACTGACTTTGGGCCGTGTCCAAATCAGCACTCTTCCACACGATTGAGTAGCCTTGGTGAGTAGATAGGATGAGAAAGTAGTTAAGTAGGCGAACATTTTTCAAATTGCAGTATACTATACCCGGATGACACACTTTCCTTCCGGGGTTTCGCTGAGTATATTCGGGAGCACACTTTTCAAGAAGTACACAAACATTTTGGTCGCATAAATATGACATGAGCTTCGTTTTAAAAAATGAGGTGCAGCTTTATTAAATGGAAACGGTGGTGCGTTGAACACCCTGGGCCCTATCTTACACCCGGCGCAAAGCGGCGCTAACCCAAACGGAAGTGTCTTTGCTATCTTACACCCGGCGGTAGGTTCATAATAACGCCTAACGCTCACGCCGTTTAACTAGCATGTACTCTTGCGCCGTTTGGACATGTGGTTTTAAGATGAGGAGTGGCCAGGATTTTTTTTGGCGTATTGCTATCTTGAGCCAGCAGAAAGCGCTTGCGCTAGAACCACCACTAACCTGGTCTAAAGTCATGTCGCAGTTGTATACATGTTATTTTAACGGCGCATATAAGTGCGTCTACAAAGGCGTGTGCACAATGCGCGTACCCTCCTGTCTGTTACACACAGGGGCACGCACAAGCATGATTAAAATATCAAGATTACAATGTGAAATAGTATTATAGTGTAGCCTATATCAAAAAATACATAATAATAAAAGGGTCCATAGCCTACCTTTCCCTCAGCGAAGGGGAATGCCATGCACATTAAATTGCTTTCAGCCCACTCCATCAACATCCAGGCGATGTGCGATGGTACGGGACAATGGCTATCCATTAAAAAGCATCTGATAACACCTATATCAAGGCTAATGCGCGAATTGTCATTTACACCTAATGCGTGAATTGTCATTCAATGGAAAACTCGCGCACGGCAATAGACGGACATTTAAGTTCTGAAAATGCGCTTCAGATGTCATTACAATACAGCTCTGTTTATCTATGAATACAGCCTGTAAGTAAATAGAATGGTTTGTGACTGAAAAAAGTTCAAAACCTTGTCCAGTGAATATTGCATTTATTGTTTTTCAAATAGCCTAGGCTACAGCGGATTCGCTGTGCATAAGTTTTTTTTCGATAGCCTATGGTTAAAAAACGGAGATGTCACCATGTTAACTAAATTGTAACCTTAGCTATTCTTCGTCCTTCATATTTTTTAAATTACAGTGACCAGGTTTCCATACTCTCACCGTTTAAAACCCAGCTGATTTCACCCGTTATTCCATAACTGAACAAAACGATTTTAAAGAGAACTAAGCGTCTAATTAGAAACTAATACAAATTTGCAGCATGTTACACAATTAATTCACAATGAATTTTAATGCCATTCTCTGCACATGCGCTGCATGTTCTCTGTTTCCCCTGCTTTAAGTCGCACGTTTCACGGTCTTCCTGGGAAAGTGGATTGTTTTAAAGGATTACGCTACGAGTAAAACAGGTTGGTCACATTTCCATAAACAGGACATTATTAAACAAGGGGAAATATGCGTGAACATATGGGTTGCGAACCTGACAGCTTTATTGTAGGCTATTTAGTGTCATCATTAAGGCAAAATAACAGTATGTATGTTATTAATCAATATTAGCCTACTATGCAGGTAGCCTCATGAACTTTGGATGAAGCTTGAACTTCAAGAACTCCATGAGAACAGCCTCTTGGAATTGATGTTTGACACTTTCATTGCATAATCAAACGAAATTCGCTGAACAAGCAGGCTAATTTGGCGTTTTCTAAGGTGAGACTGAAGCCATTGATAGCTTATTCTCAGCTGTTGCAGGTCCTTTTAACGAAATTTAACCGCGTATATTTTGTAAAATGACAGCCCTGTCTGGAATTTCCGGGAACTCATAGGCTAATGGTTAGTCCGAATAATATTGATCATACTCCATTTAGCCTATTCCTTGATCACACTAAACACGCACGAGCATGTCTGTTTCGCCATCAAGCAATCCGCCAAGGTGGAAAAGCAGGCTTTTAAAGGGAATGGGATATGACATTTTGATTGGTTTATTGCATGTCACGCCTAAGACACACCTATAATTAATGAAGCGACTAGGTTCAGCCCAGTTGCATCTTGCGCCGTGCTTAACGCCAAAAAAACACGCCGTTAAAATAGCAAAAGTGGACTTGGACACACCCAAAATGGACTTTACGCCATGCGCTTAGACTAAGCGCCAAGATCGCCAAGATAGGGCCCCCTGTTCTGTTATGCAAGCGTTGCAACTATGGCAGCTGAGAAGGCCATTCTTTGCGTTCTTTTCAAAGAATTTTCTGAGCCTCATGAAATCGGTTTAAATACGTGTTTAATACTCCAAAATACGCTCGATGTTACAGTCACTGCCCTTGCAGTCCAGAATAGCAGAGAACATCTCAATCGAGTGAAGGGGTATGTGGAAACTGGTTCCTAATTATAGTGATCCAACATTTGCCTAGCATTTCAGGATGACAAGGCAAACATTTCAAGTGAAGGACAATCCACTTCTTACCTTCGAGACTGTGTTACGATCTATATGAGCTAATTATTTTATTATGACTATTAGGCCTATCATTATTGCTGATCACTGTTGTTGTGATATGATATTGTAATATTTACCATTTTATATTTAGAGGAGTAGAGTGGAGTAGAAAAGTTTATGAAAGTGTCACTCCACAATGGTACATACAATAGCAAACGATACAAACATGTCTTCTAATGTCTTCAATTGTTGCATACACCAAGCTGCAGTAGACACATTTGTACAGGACTTTAGTTGGATCCATTGTGCACACTGCCTTTTTAATAGGGCGGGTTTATATAGGCCTACACATCACTGCTGATTGGGTGACACCTCTGACACACCCACGAAACGAGAGAAAACGTACCTCAAAGCCTGCTGCACACCGTTTCACACCGTTTTGAGGAAACATGTTTTTCAACCCAGAAACCGTAGCAAAACGGTGCACACCGTTTTCAGATTGAACGTGGCCCAGCACACTTTTGCCAGTGCACTGTACGCAGGAGACATGGCGCAGTAGATAGGGCTCTGATGCGGACACAGATCATGGCTTGTTGGAAGTGCTAAATAGCAAACCGGCCAAAGCAAACTTTCACTGCACAGCTGAGAATAAAGCACTTTCAGTTTCATAAACATTTCACAGACGTGTTTTTACTGCAAAACACATGGCGAGGGATCGTTTATGGGAATACGGTAAAGGAAGGATATCAGAAAGGAAGACAATACTACTGCCAAAGAAAGCAGCCTACCACGGATTATTATTATTATTATTATTGTGTTTGGCATACATTGTCTGCACAAGTATGACATGTTCGGAGGCTACTGTACATTTTTAAAAGTGAGTAACCATGAACTAAGGGGTATATAATACAAATACCGTCATAGCATGGACACTACTGTAAGTTCTTTATTTTCTCGGGCCACGTCCGTGTTTGGTTGTGAAAGTCGGGAAGTAAAAGCGACTACAGTTTGTCTTTAATATTTCTGTAGTTTGGGGGAGAAGGGCAGTGCCCTGCCTATATATGTCCGGCCCGGTTTCAGTGTTGGGGGACAGATAAGGCTTTCTCAGACATTGGGGGGACTCGTCCCCTGTGGAAATGACGCCTATGTTGCGTAGCCGGGTCTTCAGTCTGCGTAACGACGAGAACGCGGCTGAAGGCTAAGCCTATACTATAACGCTAGCGGACCACACTGTCAGACATATATCGAAAGACATTCAGAATCATTCAATTTATCTTTATTCTTATTTAAATCAAACAAAATTTTCACTGCATCCCCCGTACCCCTACTTTCTACGCCCATGCACCAGGCACAGCATCCCTGAAACCATCCCCATTGATTATAATTTACAGAGGTGCTCTGCGTCATGCAGGGAGCTGCGAAGCTTCCTGTACAAGCAGTGTGAGTTTACAGTGTGTTATGGTGCCATCTACACTCCTCTGTCACCGGGGGATAAAACAGAGGCATTTGTCACTCTGGCTATTACCATGGTAACATGATAAGCAATCGTTATTTACCGCAATATACTGAAGCGCAAGTTTTCAGAGACGGCCTACTCTGGCCTCTGCAAGCTGCTGATAGACCAAGAACGAATAGGGGGGGCACATACAGTAGATTGATTGTTTCAAATTCAGTGGCTTTGTGTTTATTCTCACACTGTGCCTGGTGCTCTTTTGTATGCAGGAGATGTGGTGCGTGCTCGCTCTGTCTTTGCTGTTGAAGTGCTGTTGACATCGGCGGACACATTTCAAACGCTCGCTTGGTAGCGGCCACACCTTCCCATGAACTTTACTCGTCGGCAACAGTTAGATAACAGAAATGAATGTACCGAATGTCGCCGCTCATTACTTTTTGATGTCCAAACAGGGATTTCATCCACCAAAAACAATTCATACTGTATGATAGAGGATTTAATACAGTATATTTTACTTGAAAATGTCATAGGTTTGTGCTTCTTCTTTTATTTTTTAAAACATTGATTTTTTCAATCCCTCTTTTATTATAATGTGTTTTAATATGGTTCTTATCATTGAAAGAACACACAACAGTTGATATTTGTTAAAAACAAAATGACTGTGGCAACTTATATGCATTTAAATCACACAATTTCATGTGCTTTATTTTTTCAGTAAAATCTTCATATTAGGATATGTTTGACCTCTGACCCTTGGCATATTCAAAGAATTAGCTGCTCTCCCATGTACATATTGAGTATTTTATTTTCCAGGAGAGTTGAAACACTTGATTTAGATTAACTTTTTTACACTAAGTCAAACCAGCCCATGTCACTATTTTGCCACCGAAAGTTAAAACATAATTACGATCCCCTCAGACTACCCAAGCAAACCTCTTCAAAAAAAAAAAAGGCAATCGTAGCAAAACTTGTGACTGATTGAAATTGTCCTGAAGGAAAAACAGTGTAGAGAAGAAAAATCTCATGACAGGTTGGCAATCCAAACGGATTATGTTTTGATATCAGTCATAGAAATGGAAGCTGGATGCAGATGGTTTAAAATTGCTGGCTTTGTTTGTTCTTTTTTTTTCTACTGTTTTTTTTTTTGTTTCCATCAGGGCCGAGGCATTCACTTTACTTATCTTTGAAATGACGTACAATTCCGGTTGATGTTCTCCGTAAATGAACTGTCTCTGGATTTTCTTGGCGCACTCCTTCTTCCTCCCGCTGTCCCGCAGCCTCCTTCAAGGTTGAGACGCTGGTGCACGGCCTCCGTCGTCGTCGTCTTATCCGCCAAGCCGTTTCCCCATAGCTGCTCCAGACGCCTCTGCAATTACCAATCCTGGCAGGCAATTGGGTGTGTCCATGCATATGATCCCCGGCCTCTCTCTGTGCCCTGCTCTTCCCTGCCATTATTAGTACAGACGCATTACTGAGGCGCCTGTTGTGCTGGAGGAGACAATGGCTCAGGCTACAGGAACGTGGACGTTTGACTCGAGAAAAGCAAAGCAGATCGCCCGCGGCCCATTTAACCCGCCGCTTGCTAACCGTGGTTCGCTTCACTTCACTTTGGTTTCCAGGCTTTGAATGTCAAAGAGGGCAGGTGACATTGCAGGCTCTAGCTTCTTGCCCGTGAGAACTTGTGCTTTGTCTCACACAGTGACTGACGTCCATGTAGGGAAGTCTCGAAGCTAGCTATTAGCCTACGATGTAATGCAGCTAACCGCCCTAGACAAAACTGCTAACATAAGCACCTAAAATGTAATTTTACCAGGACAATATTGATTATTTACCATGTGTAAACATATGCAATGTATTATGTCTGCATAAATGTCATTTGGTAACCTAAGTAGGCTGCTGTAGTAGGCTAACTACATATCTGTATTAGAAGTGGTTCTTCTGAACTTGAATCGAAGAATTATTTCATCTGAAGTTACACGCCTGCTAAGTAATATATTCTCCCCTTCCGTTTGAAACATTGATTGTTTGAATTGAAAAAGTTTGTTTCATCCTTCCACTCACTGGTGGAGTGTGTGGGCAGTGGAAATGGAAAAAAATCGCTAATTGCTAAACTGATGAATTTTCAGCTGATTTTGTGCAATTGTGCTTTTGTTCATGCTGTGTCCAATTGTTGATTTAATTCAGGGGCCCTGATATGTGCGCTTCAGAAAAGGAACGGCACCGGAACATAGCCTATACTGTGTACCAAAATAAACTTTCATTTTGTCAACAAGCGTTCCCTCTTGAGGAAAACGTCTTTACTGTCGCAACAATGGAGGCCTTCTGCCAATGACAGGGATCTTAAACCTGGATAAAGGGGCATGCTAAGAGTCCTCAATAACCACGGTGTAGAGCAATGCAAAAATGCTGATGGAGATGTTAGCGCTGATAAGCACCCCCTTTTGCTCTCTCGCTCCCTCCCTTTGTCCTGCACCTACCCCTGCATTTACATTCTTGAGGGGAGAGGTGCGTGACAGCAAGAAAAATAAGGAGAGGTGAAAATGGAGGGAAGAGACGCAGCCGAGTGCACTGTGCTTTAACCCTCTCATTAGCCGGCCCCTGTGTGGCCACTTTGGCCTTTTTAACAAGGCTATGATAAGACCTCCTCTTCGCACTCCTCCTCTTGTAAAAATGACTTGGGGGAAATCACAGCCGGGAAGCACTCAAAGACGGAGAGATGTCAACAGTCCCGTAATAACGCCTGATGGCCCCGGCACTCTCCCCTCACTCTGCTCTCTTCTTCCTCCTCCCTTTTCGCCCAGCCCAAGCCTTCGCCTGACTTGAAAATATAATTAGAGGTAAAACAGAAGGGCCCAGATTCATCCCTCGTGCTCAGTGACCGAATCCCTTTGTTTTTGTCTCTTTCTTTTTTTTTTTATCCTTCATTCACTTTGCAAGAGAAAAACAAAAAGGGAAATAAATAGAGAGAGGGCAGGAGAGAGAGAGAGAGAG
Source organism: Synaphobranchus kaupii (assembly GCA_029718625.1). Lineage (NCBI taxonomy): Eukaryota > Metazoa > Chordata > Actinopteri > Anguilliformes > Synaphobranchidae > Synaphobranchus > Synaphobranchus kaupii. Next base: position 46,833,153 of record CM056377.1, on the reverse strand, counting down.
AGAGAGAAACAGAGAGAGACAATGTAAGTTCCTTCTCTGAGTTGCCAAGGTGCTCCCAGTACATTGTGCTGTTGGCTGTCACGTTAAATTAGGGAGTACAGACTCTGTGAGTGTAAAAAATCAATACTTGATGGAAGATTGCTCCCCGGAAAATCTGTTTTGATTCCAGGATTAATTCTTGACCAAAGGCTCCCGCAAAATGACATGCCATTAGGCAGAAAATGAACACATTCTGCAGTGGAAATTGGATGGAAATGTGTCAGGTGATTGCCCCGGCTGGTTGTTTTGCTCTCCAAACAGGGATAGAAGGTGTGGTTGCTGTGAATTAGGCCGCAGGACCGAGTCCATTTCCCCAGCACAGCGAACTCCGTTGTGGGTTTAAAGTATTCTCCAGGCTATTGTAGTCCGGCCCTTGCAAATGCATTTCATCAAGGTAAAATGCATTTGTCCACAGCACTTCTGTCTCTCCTGTGTTTTCTTAAATCATGCCGTGAAATATGGCAAATCTTAAAATAAAGCTGGGATTTTTTTTATTATTTCCAAAGCAAGAAGAAAGGGGGATGCAATATTTATGAACGAGTGATGTGTTTGTCATCACAACTAATGTATTTCCTTGCTGAAACTTTAACCAGGGATGAGCAAAATATGGTGAATATTGACTCAAAACAATACACACAATGACGTCAACCTAGCAGAGAAAATGTAGCAAGAAATATTCACATGTAGGTCAAGAGCAGGATCATTTTGTCCAGTCGTTTTTGATTTACCACCCTGACAAATATTTGGATACCGCTGTAGTGCCGTTGGGTTAAAGATTCAAGGAGTGAGTCACATTACATAAAACAGAAAATTAAGACCTATGTGTGTTTATTTTATGTAAATGTTTAGTATTTGAATAATTTCTACATTGAAAGTCTTGACCGTTACCCAATTCTGCCAAAATGTTTATCTCAAAAATTATTTATCATTCCTGGTATAAATGTCATCCTATATTTTTCTACCCATTCGAAATGTTTTGATCAATGTTTTAATCAATCATGCGTATGACTCATATATGCAAATGTTTATAATCACCATTAATAGATCACAAATGATTTTACTGTTGTGCACATTGAATGCTCATTTATGAATATGCTACTTTTCATTTTAACTGAAGAACTTCAGCCTATGCATGCCTATTTGGAAGATAGGGATGTCAAAATTAAAGCACATTTGAGGTCTTTGATCACAAACAAGAAAATATCTGATTTGGGAGCCTTGGAAGAAGGTTACTTGCACAAAAACATTCAGTCTCTCATCTGGACTATTGTAATGCCTTGCTGGCCGGCCAGAAGGCCTGTGCCATCAAGCCACTGCAACTAGCCCAGAATGTTGCTTCCCACCTGGTTTTCAACCTGCCTAAAGTCACACATACCATGCCGCTTTTGAACAGACTTCCATGGCTTCTGGTCCCTTTATCTCAAAGGTCTTGAGACATGCACCTTGATGGTGGCACTTACGTGATTTCAATGTATACATATCATAAACGTATGCATATCTCTAACTCTTGTGATGCTTATCATGTGAAATGCACTTTTGTAAGTTGCTTTGACTAAAAGCATCTGGTAAAATGCTAAGTTTTAAGTTGTAATGTATATCACATTGTGGGAAAAGTACCCACAATAACATTTTATTGACGTGTCATGTGACCTATTATCATAATTAATGACAGCATCCAGTTTTAATGACAGCATGACATGCTTCCGGTTTTCTTAAATGTAGGCTATCAACAAAAGCAAATTATAGTATGTTCCATTTTTGTTGATTTACTGTGCCAAGGCATATGGGAGTACTTTTTTTTATTACACTGGCTTTATAATTGGGTGACAGACTGATAGTTAATACTGTGACATTTCTAAGTGTATACGGTGTATTTGTGGTATATCTCTATGGATGTCATTATCTCATAATAACCATGTAGCCCATTATCCTTTGGATGAATGTTGTGCTTGCATGCTTGGCAGCAATAATTTCTGCTTCGTGATAAATTGCATTTGTGAAAATAAAACTATCAGTCTCACTTACATTTTTGTAAGTTGATAAATGAGGCCTCCATTCTTTTGTTTAATTGGATTTTGCTTAAATTGATCCAAGCAGGACATTTCAGCGACCACAATGATACAGAAAAGAAATCCGCTGTCATACGGAATCCCTGCTAATTCCCTGCTTTGCCACTTTCCAACTTGTTTAACATGGATGTGATTGGAACCAAAAGATAAGAAGAGCTGGAAACGTTCTTGTACGGCAAGAAGTTCCTGTCAACATGAATGCATAGGTAACAACCAACCCCTAGGTGAGAACCCAGTCAAAGTATAGACCCTCTTTGATACCACCCAGACAAATTGTAGGGACAATGGACTACATTTCCAATCACTCCACAGGAAACCCATAAGACATTTAAAACACGGCCACAGCCAATCATGTCTCTTGGAAATACAAGACACTAAGGGTCATAAAACTAAAACAGATAAGACTGATCGCATTCCAGTCTCCCGTTCCTATTCACTTCATTCACTTCGCTTCCTCGATCGTGCTGGACACAGCTGCACAAGAGGCAGCACTCCATTTCTATTCCCTTTTGCTAGCTCCACAGCTACAAAGGTGGACCTCCATTGCACCAGCAACACCGCGGCAGCAGCATCAAAGGCCGCGGAGAGAGACGCAAATGGGTTAGCTTGCCTACGGCATCTAACCATAGAACTGAATTAACGCAACTCCGACCGAGGTGTGTTCCAACGTCGGACAAAGACGCAACCCAGGAGAAAAACACAGGAGACGCCCTCACCATCCACATCACGGACAAGCCAGCTATAATCAACTCACCGCGGACTTCAGTAAGACTGATCAAACATCCCTGGCATTAGTTTAGGATTTTAGTCTGAACTGTTTATCGGTAATTTGATTGCATCTCGACTTTGTGCGATAATAGCTGTATAAACGTGTTGCGCTGGTTAGCAAGCTAGCCGGCTGGCCTACCGTTTCATTGCTAATGTGGTAGTACTGTTAACTAACCAAAGCAGGCCTCATGGTTTGCTCCTCTTTTCCTTAACACGTACTAACATTTGCGTGATATAGTCTCAATTCAACTTACTGTAGATAAATACGTTATTTCGTGAAAGAAGTGCGTGAACTTATTTATAGTAACGTCAGATTTGAGATCAATAACCACCATCGTGCTGCGACACAGTTAGCTTGCTCCACGTGATTCCTTTGTTCCCTGAACGCACACGTGGCATAGGCCTACACACCGACACATACACACACATATGTGCATACACACACAAATGCTACACACCACACAATATGTCCATTTAGTAGAACGTAATATTCATGTTTGTCTTGTTTAATAAATATATTTTTGTTAAACCTGGTGTCTGTTTTGATGTTGTATGAACACGAGAGCTGAGTCAAACCTAATCATTAGAACGTAATACCTTCAACCCTTATGAATTATTAGTTATTAGTGCTTTGATGGTAAATTGTAGTAGTAATTATAATCCATAATAATCAAATGAGACTGATTTAATTTTAACCTAACTTAAGAATAATAAGGGTAAACCTCATTATTCCATAGTTATTGCCTATATTTCTGGCATCCCATGTAAGAGTTTATATATAGAGGCATATTCCTTACATTTATGGCGCCCCGTCGAGGATATTCTCTACATTTATGGTGCCCGGGTGAAGACTGGTAAGACGAACATGTTTTAATTGTCTATCACCATTACTGCTAAATGTATATGTAAACACCTTGCATGAGTAATACTCCACATGTAGGAATATAGAGGCATGTTCCCTACAAAATGCAGAAACATAACAGGTTCAAAGGCTAATGTAACATTCTTTATCATTTTATATGAATTTGAGGTTCAAATTAAAAAATGTTCTCACTAAGTATTTTGGAAAATAATAGCACACATTGGAATTGTCCGTCCAAGAGCTATTTTCTCTCTTTATATGAACTAAAACATTTTTACTAAAACATTGTAAAAGGAGAAGGACGTGCAGTAGAAGGAATTATGGAGGACCATAAATGCTAAAATGAGGAATTCATAAATAAATATTGCAATAAATACATAAATGGATGGGAGTCGCGGTGGTACAGCGGTAAAAAGCGCCGACTTTCAGTCGGTGCGGTTGTACTCCGAGGTTCGGGGTTCGCGCCCCGGTCCTGCCAGATCCGAGCATGGCCGGCGCCCTGTGGAAGCAGCAATTGGCGGCTGCTTCCAGGTGGGGGGAGGGGCTCGGAGAGAATCGCTGCGCGCATAGCGTCCCTGGGCGGGCTGGAATCACGGTCAGGAGCTCGGAGGAGTTGCGCCCTGAAGAGGACGTGGCGCCCTCCCATCCTATCGCTGGCTGATGGGGTTGTGTAGCGGTGATTCTCTAGCGGTTGCTACACGGGGGGAATTGAAATAGAATAGGGGTTCAATTGGCTACTAAATTGGGAGAAAACAGGGAAAAATCTGAAACTAATTAAAAAAAACAAAAAAACATAAATGGATAAAATACGAGAACATAAATTTAAACATGAGTACATCAACACAGAAATGAAGAAATTAAAAGATAAAATCAGAATAAAGTTTATTAATTTCTGTATTTCTTCTGTTCTATATTTATTTCTGCATTTCTTATTTTCTGTATTTATTTATTTCTGTATTTCTTCATCCATAGGGGGCTGTCCACCAATTCTCATTGGTTGATTGATAGACACCAGTGTCAGCTCAATTGTCTTGCCTTGCTCCCCCAATGACCCCACCGGTTTCTGGCTTCGATGATATACAAATGGCTGCATAGCCTACATGCAAGCGGTAGCTAGGCAATCGAGACTCTTGCGTAACTTTGCTGAAAATGAGGGCCCAGCCTTCATACTGTTTATTGTGGAGGCAGTGACTGACAGTTTGTTGGAGATTGCAGCAACAATGGACACATATACAATTCTGTCAATAGCCCTGCTATTCATTCATTTGAACAACCAGCACCACCCTGAACTGAAGTAGACTACTATAGACCGCTTCAGCGCACCATCACAGCTGAGGTGCACAAGCAAGCCTAGGGCAACATAGATTATTCATTCCAAAAATATCTATATCAACTTGTGATTGCAGAAGTTGAAATGTATAATAAAGAACACTCGTTTTACATTGAATGTCTTAGTTACATCAGCACTGCTAAACTGACTGGCATAAATATGTGCACTAGGCTATATTCAATTTAACAAGTGTCCATTAAATAGGCTAGGCAGTGCTGGGCTGGTGCAGTTACGGCATAGGCTATGGTCCGGACTGTTAAGTGGCAGCCCGGTTTCATCGCCACATCACTCGGCCCAGAATCGTGCCGTAATCCAAGGCCGACACCACAGTTCTGTGGCAGACACTGAGCCAAGTCAGAATGCCAGATCTGGGCCAGACCCATTTGGCTACCTGGGTTGTTAGGCTGGCTCCTATCTCACCAGCTTTGCTACGATCGTATGTGCAGTTTTGAAGCAAAAGGAGTTGATGGCTAGCTAGCTATCCATGATAGAAAACATCCGGTGAGATTATTTTTGACCCATGATCAAACTCAATTTCAGTATGCTACTATGTTATGCAAGTGATTGTGCATCTCTACTCTGTAAATAAATACAGAAAAGAAGAAATATTGAAATAAATAAATACAGAAAAGAATACAGAAAAGAAGTATACATAAATACTTCATGCATCTATTTTATCAAATTCAAGTGATGAAAGAAAGCCAACGAAACTAGGCCAAATAAAACACAATGGGTTACCCTGATCTGACTGCATCTTTTCGACTCGCTGATGCTTCAAAAATGATCACATGCCAACTGTTGTCTATAATATTTTCAAGGCATCCAGGTCTATTTTCAGAAAGAATACCTGTGCTTTATCATACAATTATCTTTTAATATTCATACTTAATCAGCGCTTGAGGTTCTCAAGCAACATGAAAGATTTGAAAATTATCCCAAGGGGAAGGTTTTTTAATTGGCAGTATGAAGTGCACATTAAATGTCTCTTTCAAGGAAATTTATAATTGCTTGGTGCATCCAACCATACACTTTCTCTGACACCCCCCCCCCCCCCCCCCAAAGAACTGTGCTTTAATGCAACCATGGAAGGTCAATTTCTAACCTTTGTTGTTGCAAAATCTTGCCCTCCCCACTCCATTTTCTGTGTGTGTTTGTGATATCTCCTACGTGCGCCCTAGCTCCACACGTATGTTCCCGTGATATTCCTTTCAGCAGTTTTAGACATGAAAAGGTTTTACGTAACGTCAGCCTGATGGAATGAGGCAGAGTACCCCACTGATCCATTCGATTTGCCCCTTTGTACCGGCGATAGTAATTTCATTATTAAATATTAACATCCCTTTCTTGGTTCTGAGGGTCCTTAATGAATTGTGATTCGCTGCAGTCATGCAAAACCCCCAAAGAGATGCACAGAGTGCTGGCAGCAGAAACTAAGTGGACACGATCCTAACCACAGAGGGCTTCAAACAGGATGCATTTCCATGATTTGTTTACCTGCTCCGGTGTCCCCCTTCGAAAGTCACGGAACACTGTAAGACTGAACCGAAGACGCATTAGTCATTTGGTGTAGAGTCTTCTTAGAAACTACAATGAAAACACAATAGTTGCAAGTGGTAAAATTTACCACGTGGAAATGCTGAATGGACCCTATATTGATTTTGATGTAATCAATCATTATGGGTTATGGTCCATATGCGTTTTTATTTTAATGCTCATTTTTTTATATCCAGAAATATCACGGTCATAATATTTTGAATGCTCATAATATGCAGTGTCCAAAATGTTATTTGATAACATCACAAGTCTTTTTCTTAATATGCTTATTTGTATAGCACTTTTCTACAATGAATGGCAGTCATTCACAATAAAAATAAACAGATGATAACATTTCAGAAGTGAAGGAGGCATAACATGGTAAGAGCATATAACAGAGATAGATTAGTGATTTGTAGTATAATTGTCTCAATGCTTAGGAGAGATTAAAGCAAAAAGCAGCGTATACGTAACAGGTCCAATAGGATTTAAGCTAATACCCTTTGAATACGGAACTTTAGCAAGTCACAGCCATAACAATATCCTGATGGCAATCAATATTATATTTGCTATTTTGTCTTTGTGTTATTACACAGCAGCATTCTAATCACTGCCATTGGGTGTATTACAATCCCTGACATTCTCTAGTAGTAGTCCTCTGTAAACCAGTCTACATGCTTTCTCTCATTTTTTAAACGTATCCATCTACCTCCAAAAGGAACTACATCATACACATTCACACCAGGTGCACATGGAATGAACTTCTGCTGTGTGCCAGGCCAGCATGAAGCTACTAAAACATTAGTGGAGCTTCTGATCCCTATAAGATTGGCTTTGCAGCAATAGATTCTCTCTGCGGAAATTCATACTTTGTTAGACTTTCACCAGTTTTGCGAAACTGGGAAATCGTCTCTAATAACCAATGCAATGAGCTGCTAATATTCTGTAGCACCATGAGCAATACACCTCCACAAGCATAGCATTGCAGTTTATGTGTTCAGCCCCCTTTGTGCATTCTTGTTAGTCAAGATGTCTAAAATATAAAAACATATATAATGAAATTGTTTTCTAAAAAGGACAGACCATTTTATTGTATAATGGAGGATAGTCAGATGCTTACTTTAATTTACCACTACCCACAGAATACTTTTTCCTATTGTCATTAACTATTGTTCTTTTATGCCCAATTTGAAACCCACAAATTCATAGTAGTTCAGCCACCTCCTCTATCAATGCAGGATATGCACAGTAACAGCAAATATTCCACCAGCTTCGGGCCTAGTACTAGATGGCACTTGTTTTCACTCTGCTATCTACCAGCCTAGCTGGCAGTTATTAAATCAGAGGAGAGGATGTCGTGTGCAGCTTGAACTGACAGGGACCTAATCAACCAAAGGAGCTGCTATAGCATAATGAGACTGAACTACAGACCGGAGTAAAATTTAAATAAATAATTAATCTGTAATATCTCTGTTGATTACTGACAATATTGGATGAACCATTGATTTTCACATAATGCACAATTCTTCTAAATAATAGTACACTGCATGGCAAAAAAAAAAGTCGCCGTTCCACCCGTTATGCATAGTGTCCACTGTACAAGCCTTTGGAGGCAGTGTTATGATCTGGGGTTGCTTCAATTGGTCAGGTCTAGGCTCAGCAACGTTATGCAGCAATAAAATGGAGTCAGCTGAGAACCTGAATGTACTGAATGACCAGGTTATCCCATCAATGGGCATACTGTATTCCAGGACGACAATGCCAAGATTCATCGGGCTCAAATTGTGAAAGAGTGGTTCAGGGAGCATGAGGAATCATTTTCACACATGAATTGGCTAGTAACATATTTTGTTGAGAAATTTCCGGAATTTGCAGAAGTGCTATCAAATATTACTTGCATCTTAAGAGCTAAAGAGTATTTCAAATATGTAATTGACCCAAGTATGCCTCATCTATATATGGAACACAGAAATTGTCCACAGAATATCTAGAATATCTAACAAACAATATAACAGTTATTTGTTATAAATTTAAAATAAAAACCACAATTTAGCTTGTCTTAGACTATGTAGTATGTTAAATAAATAATATCAAATACATCTGGTAGATAATGTGCCCCAGCACTTGTCCAGAAAAAGCTAAACAAATATTGCTTCAAACCTAAGCCATTTAACCCTTTAATGGCCGCTCAACCACGTTTTGAGTTTTGATATCTTGTTGAAAAATATGTTGGACTTAACTCCACCTGATTGAGCCATCTCTATCGGTGTACATGGTAGAGATGGCTCAATCAGGTGGAGTTAAGTCCAACATATTTTTCAACAAGATATCAAGACACAAAAGAGTGCTCCACCAAACGGTTGAGCGGCCATTAAAGGGGTAATAACATTTGATAGGTGTTCCACAGGGATTTGTGCTTAGAGACCACCTGTTTTCTCTTTTCACAGGAACACTTGGATCTGTTACTTCCACTGTCTCCCCCCAACTCACACTTTTCCATATGCATTACCATTTTCCAAACTGAGATCTGAACTTCTGCGCAAACCATCTCCTTAAGATCAGCCTCTCGATCAGTCACTACTAATGGAATCACATCACAAAGTTTCACTTTACACAGGGGGACCAGGCAAGGATGTCCACTCTCTCCCTCCCTATTCGCCATATTTATCGAACCCCTCGCAGCAGCAATCAGACAGAACCAAAACATTAAGGGAATCATAACCCACAATACTCACCACAAGATCAGCCTTTACGCAGATGATGTGTTGTTATACTTGCAAGAACCAACAAACTTGCTACAGGAAGTCATCAAACTCATAAATACATTCTCGAAAGTGTCCAACTACTCCATAAACTGGACTAAATCTACCATTCTACCCTTAGATGAAGACAGTTGGAATGTCGCAACCCAAAAAACATCCCTCCCCTTCTCCACTGGGAACATTAGATATTTAGGTATTAACATTTCACCCAAGCTGTCAGAGTTATTCCATCTCAACTTCACCCCATTAATTAAAACAATAGAAGATGATCTACTCCGCTGGATGAATCTTCCTCTTTCCCTACTAGGCAGAATAACAACGGTAAAAATGTCAATCCTTCCAAAAGTCAATTATCTTTTCACCATGATTCCCACCAAACCCACCGCCAATTGGCTTAACTCTCTGGATTCAATAACCAATAAATTCTACTGGAAAAACAAGAAACCAAGAATCAAACTAACCACATTACAAAAGAACAAAGATGAAGGAGGACTTGAAGCACCCAACTTCAATTATTATTATCTAGCCAACCAATTTCAATACATCTACAAATGGATTCACCATAACCAACAAGATAACACCTGGAAAGAAATAGAACAGAAAACATGCAAGGAAATTTCAATATCAGATCTACCATTCTTCGGCACTGCCATAAAACACCACAGTTGCTTTCTAAATACAGTAATCTCTACAACCCTGACAGCTTGGTGGAAAATCACCAAAATCACAAATACTACTCTATCACTCTGCAAAAATACCCCAATTTGGCACAATCCTAATTTTCAGATAAATAAATCTCCACTTAACTTCACCACATGGAAACAAAAGGGTATCACACATCTTCATCACATTTTCTTAGACAACACTCTTATAACTTTCAAAGACCTGGTCCAGAGGTACGGCGTCGGGAGAGAACAATATCTCCAATACCTACAGTTAAAATCCATCCTCAAATCTAAAATCAACATATCACAGAATGATTTACGCCCACCCCCATTAATTGAAGAAATCCACAAAATTACAACTAAGAAATATGCAGGAACACATTCACTATGACTAACAACACTAACTTACAACTAATTCAGTTTAAGGTAAACCATAGAGCACATATCACCCAGCACAAAATGTACAAAATGGGACTAACAGACACAGACATTTGCTCACATTGCACACTAGACACCCCAGATAACTACTTTCATGCTACCTGGCTCTGCCCACCCATCCAAAGTTTCTGGCACAAAATTACTGACACAATATCCCTGTCCTTAAACTGCGACATTCCACTATCCCCTTCTCTCTGCCTACTGGGAGACATCTCAGTAATCACACCAACAATCCAAAACACCAAGTCCTTACTTACAGCCTTAACTATCGCCAAAAAAACCATCCTCTTACACTGGAAAACCAGAAATACATTAAATACAACACATTGGTTAAATCTTCTAATAGAATACATTTCAATGGAGAAAATAACTGCCTCTATGCACAATAAAATGTTGCAATTTAGAGAGAACTGGGAACCATTTATCAATACCCTTAATTTACCAATAACCTACAATTCCACCTGAACTTGCCTGTTAGCCAACCCCGCCCTTCTCTCACGCACACACGCATGCACGCACACATGCATCACACACTCATACACATACTCATACACATACATAACATTTCATTATTACTATTATATTTCTACATTAGTACATCTCTCCCTATCCACTTTTTTTTTTTTTTTTTCCCTTTTTTTTTTTTGTATTGTCTTGTTTTATGATATTTTGTTTGCTTAACTTTACTGTTTACTTAATTTAGTTTCCCCTCCCTTAGAGAGGCTCCAGCACAAAACCTTTTTGTAAATAACACTATAAAAATAAAGTTGACCTCCGAAGAGGGGGGGTGGTGGCGGGAAGATTAAAAAAATAAATAAATAAATAAAAATAAATAAATAAAAAAAGATCAGCCTCTCGAAAATTCTGCTTATTGTATCATTCTAGGGCCTCCAAATCCATATATATGTTGCAGTGTTGCACTCCACACAGCAAAGAACCTATTCTTGATTAATTTTTTTTTTCACAGAGAAAATATCATGTTAGTCTACCATTTCAATGCAGTTGCTAACATTAGGTTTTCTTCAATCTCTTTTCACAAACTTCTCATTGCCTGTTCATAAAATGCTAGCTTGGATCACATATCTTTCTCATATCATTAGTCTATCATCAGAAATCACATCCCTGCAGGACTCAGCAATTTCTAGCGGTTTAACTGCTCCTCCTCTCCATTCGATTCTTATCTTTTTTTTATCTACACACAGCAGTAGAATTACTTAATTATAATCACAAAAATTGCATAATTGTTCTGACTCCATCTTGACTCATTTGAACTTGTCCCACACCTAGTTATTACCCCAATGCCAATGAGGACAATGTTGTGTTGTAAATATGTCACTATGTAACTATGAGTGGTAATATTATTCAAGCTTCTGTTCTAAAGGTCTGATACCACACAAACACTATAATATAAGGCTCTACATTCTATTCCGTATAATGTAAATACTAGTTAGGCTATGTTCTTTTTAAGGATAGCAATCACTACTGGATTTATTTTTGCTGTGGTCTCCCTACTCAGAACCTATTTGTGTAATTTCTGTCAGGACAACTCACATATTTAAATGATATGTTTAATGAATGAATGTGCTGCATAATTATTTTGGTTTGGTGCTGAATTGATCTGCTTTAGTACTACTCTGGAGTAACAGGAGATGACCAGAACCCCCCCATACTAAAGCAGATCCAAAAAACAGGTGGAAGCTGGGGTGGTGGAGGGTGACAGCAAATTTATTTTAACACAAGCCATAAGCAGCGCGTCAGAAAGCAGAGAGAATGATTCTTGGTTTAAAAAGGGCGCTCCATTAGAGGTGAGTGCATGTGATTGGTTGAGTATGGGATGCTCATTATTGCTTTCCTATACAAGTATTTCTCTTATTTTGTTGCTTGTGAAAAAAAGATGTAACATGTACAATATAAGGTTTGTAATTCACCATTAATATCTATATTTGGGATTGTCAAAAATAAATAATATAAGCAGATCAAAGAATCAGGACCCAGGACCCATTTTTAAAAATCAGAAGTCCTTAGACTGTTCATTTGCCTGAGCCATAACAAACCATGGCATGCCTATTTGTATTGTGAATAAGTGGGATAATTGCTGCTTGAAGAAGACCAATTGGTGAAAACACATTGCTGCAAACTGCTCTGAAGATGTAGCCGGAGCCATTGTTTGTTCACTGGCTATATAAAAAACTTTTGCGTAGTTTTTGTCATGCCCAGCACTGTCCTCTAATGAACAGACTGCAAACTTGCTTCACCTAAGATGGGTCGCCCACCACATGTTGCATATGAATAAGTGAGCTCGCTTCCATCCACCATCTTCAAAAAGGTTTGATTAAATCTACGTCTAATAGCTGGTCAGTTTCACCAGCACCTGTCCAAATGAAGAGAACTTGCCTTTCATAAGACTGTCAGTAGTGTCGAGAAGTACATTGGAAAGTATTACTGTTCCCTCATGAAAAGCAACTAAACTGAATTACTTACACATGATATCTGAGACAGAAAGGAGATCCATGCAAAGATATATTTTGAGACAATTCAGGTGTAGGTTTTGCTGGAGAAATTCACAATTTCAAAAGAATGGGTTTTTTTCACAACACACTCATGCCCTTAGATCCACATCTAAACCGTATCAGCAGTGATATGAAATTCTGCAGCCTAATCTTTACTTTGCCCTTCTGCCAAACGTGGTCCTGCAATGCAGCCAGAATGCTAATGTAGCATGGTGAAAAAGAGCAAATCTTCTCAATTACAGAAAGGGCATCTTGGAGATCCCGTCCAGATGAACAGAATCTGTTGCAAATGGCAAAAAAGAGGTTATCGCAATCTAGATGGTCAAACACATTTAAGTGTGATTACACCTTCAGTAAGCTTGTTTATACCATAACAAGAGAAACGTGGTTTATTTAACAAAACAATTTGTCTCGGAATATATCATTCACATACAGGAAATATCATGTTCACAATTTCTGACTGTAGAAAGGAGGGTAAATTAATTGACAAACCAAATTCAAATTTTTGGTGTCCATATTTGCATTAGCTGTTATAAATGGTTAATTTATTTATTTACATATGCTTCTCATCCTAAGTTAATGTTTAAATTGGTTTATTGTCCTAAGTACAGAAATCCTTGTTTACTTTGTTAGTTGTTCATTTATACTGTAAACATTACCGTTATTTGCCATTAATAAGTTAGACACATTTCTGTCTGGAACACATCTCCGTGAAATTAACGGAATGACCCTAGCTGTTATTGGCTGTTTCGCTAAGTTTTCTCTTCTGTTGGAACATTTTATGAGGTAGTCTATACCTGTACGATGACTATGCATAATGTACTTGGCCAGTTTTTTGACAAAAATGTCTTGATAATTGCTGGACTTTATGATTACATTAACCTTTACAAGATTCCCAGGACCATGAGATGTAAAGCAACCCCATAACTTCAAAGATCCAACATAAGCATCCTTCATGCTATGACAAACCCACCACTGGTATGCGTAGCTAAACATTCAATTTTGGTCTCGTCTAATCATAATATCCAATCCATTTAATTCCATTCCAATCAAAGTTTCAATGCCATTTAGAAAACTCCAAGTCACTTATTTTTGTTGCTTGCCTTAAATAGAGGCATTTTTTCTGGAAACCCTTTCATATAGCCTAATGGCATAGATGGGACATCTACTGGTATATTTGGATACTTTGTGTCCCCAAGATGCTACTAAGTTTCGTAGCTCTCTAATTATTGCTCCAAAACCATCTGCTTCAATGTATGTGGGAACAAAATGCACTTGGTTCTACAAGGTAGGTTTACCACTGGTCCAGTGGTATAAAATTGATTCATTAGCTATGACCTAATAGTGGAATAGTGGTATCTTTAATTATTTTAATTATTTGTTGGTGACCATCTCCTGGCTTGTGAAGGTCAACAAACCTTTCTTCTGAGAGTTCCTTTCCTCTCCTCAACGTGATGGATAACCCATGTACATGTTTGTTACCTCATTTTACGTATATCCCAGTGAAACAAAAATATATGCAAGGCCACAATACAGTTCCCAGAAATTGAGATGACCTTGAGAAGTAGCATGTTGTTATTATTATTATTATTATTATTATTGCTGTTGTTGAACCTTAAAAAACAAAAATATTTAAAAAACTTAAAGCAGTCATGGAAACTCCATGCAAAAAAAAAAAATATATATATTTTAAAAAATGTAGAACTATATTTAGAGAAGGGAATTACATGTACATGTACAAATATGTTGAGGGACCAGAGAGACAACTATACTGATTGTGAACTGTAAACAAGCGACAACTGAACACATCTCATGAAAAGCCCTTGCAGAAGCAGCATAGAACTCTGCTTGGATAAAGCTTCACTCTTAATTACCTGCTGTTATATATAAACTAAACAGCTCTTGTTGAGACCTTATATATACTTACCGGGCCAATCTGTCCTTTTTAAAAATGGCATCTCTGAAATTAACAAATTAATTTAACAATGTAATAATACATTCAGTATAAACTTCCGGAAAATATCCATACGACACAAAACAAATTGAGCAATAATGCCATCTAGTGGATTGTGTGCCACATTTTCCATTCCCACGAGAACATAACTCGAACCAAATTTGGGTGTCTTGCAATCGCTGTGCATTTAAGCCACGTCTGACCAAGTAGGCTACACATGGAAAGGGAAACATTGCAAATGTTTTTAAGTCCAAAATAAAATTATGTATTGCCACAGAGATAAGACATGGAAAAATAAAATAAAAACATTTAATAGAAAGCTTCATATACAAACATTTTCCAATGTATCAAAAGGGGAAATTAGCATATGCCTACAACAAATGCGTTTGCACTAATTTAATGTTTGCTTTACATGTAATAGTCAACATAAGGTCATAAAATATATCATATAATTCTTACATCGAAGGGGGCTTTTTGTGTTATTTATATTGACGTGCTTAATGTTTCAGTTGTTCTGTTCTTGCAAACTATTGAAATTGCTTTGAAACAATTTATTGGTTTTTAAGAATTGTATTAAAGAAAGTAATGTTAAGAAATGTGCTATTAATATCAAAATTATAAATTTGAGTATAGTTGAATCGATATTTTCATGTTTCACCAAAAATACTTTATTGTGGCGATCACGCCAATCAGGCAGGGATGAAAAGGGCGTTTCTAAGGGCGTTTCTAAGAAGTAGCTTGCTTTCGAGCTAGTTCTCAGGATAACTGTTTCGCTTAGCTACTGCGTTCTGCATGAATATTCACGTAAATATTCAAAAAAATTTAACTGTTCAGACTCCCCAACTAACTACAGTCTGACTTGCAGACACCGTTCTCCATTCACTTCTATATATGAGTATCATGATAATTTCCCCCACCATATTTTTTCTACAGCAAGAATCCAGACGCACTGTAATGACGTAGCCTATACTGACGGCGAATTGTGTCGCGCATGTGAACGACATCGTGAAAGACGCAGTCTGTTATTTTGTAATTGTAAATTGACCCTAGAGATCATTTTAAAGCTGTGACCTAATGTCTTGGGTGAAATCTGTAACTGTTGACAGCGAGGATGTCTTTGACGAAGATGTGAATGATATTATCCTTCAGAATAAAGAGTGGAACAACAACATGGGGAAACGAGTAAAAGTATGACAATTACATTGCTAACGTTAGCTATCAGTAACTAGCCAACAAAAAGGCAATGCCACTGGTCGTTTTTCCTTTTTTTTTGGGTCACCTTATTTACGATTAGCAGGATAAATTTTCCATGAAGTTGTCTACGTTTCTAACCGTTTATGTTATAGCCACCAACATATACATTTCAATAGTAAGATGATACCACCTGGTATAATTTTCCTTTTAACGAAATTCCATATCTAGCTATTGAGCTAGCTAACTAGTGAGGAAGATGACATCGATAGCTAAGCTAGACAAGTTTTCGAGCAAGTTATGTCTATTTGAATGTAACGTTTTGTAACTTGTTATTATTAACCAAACGGATGTAGTCGTTTAACTGATAAAGAGGAATTTTTCATGACTTCCTGTCAGGACGGCTACAGGGATGGTGTTGACGCAGGGAAAGATGCATCACTGCAACGTGGCTTTAACATAGGTTATAGGGAGGGAGTGGAACAAATGGTCGCCGTTGGACAGATGAAAGGAATCCTGAGGTAAGCTTTAATTTCAGTAATAATTTCTTGTACTGTTACTGAGCATGACATTTTTATGGGTGAGCTTTGCAATTTCACAGTACCACAGAAAATTAATTTATCTGTCAGTCATGCAGAAAGAACACAAATAAAGAAAATACACAAATTCGGAAAAATAAGACTTATCACATGCATGTCATTTTACAGACAGCTACCATGTGACCAACTCCAGCCCAAAAGAGTTGGGAAATTTTTCTTTCCTTTGTGTTTGTGGCACCATTATACGTACCACCGCTGCCAATCACAGCGCACACTACCAATCCTAGTGCCTCTGTCCCCTTTACATCCCTCTGTAGCGCGTTGCAGTGCTGGTGTCAGCTGGAGCATCCAGGCTCCCCGGCATTCTCCTCTATCAGCCATCTCCTCCAGGATGTGTCGAGGCACGAGGAAGCCCAGATTGAGAGGATGAAGATGAGCATAGGGCAGCCCCCCACGGCCAGCGTCGGGGAGATCACAGAGGGCGTTGAGGACATGGGGATGGAGCACACCGACACGGGATGTGGGGGTGGCAGCTGCAGCAAGACGGATTGTTGCAAGAAGGAGCAAACGCCAAACGGAGACGCCACCTCACTGCAAACCCCCTGCCAGAGCGCCACACGCCCTTCCTTCAGCGCAGAAGAAAGTGTGGAACAGCTATTGAAGAGCTGTATGGACTTAGTGGTGGAACTGGGTCTCCCAGAGGAGCTGTTTCGTCATTTGCAGCAGCTGAGGAGTGCATAGCTATGACAATAGCATTTGCGATAATAAGCTATGTATAAATTGTAAAGTAAATAAATCCCTTGTTTTTAATTGTAAGGAGGAAAGCTCATTGCTTTCTGTGGTTTGCCAGTGCTAGAGGAAGAGGACTAGACTATCTCTTTGTTTAAACACATTGTACTTTTGAACATATTGAACAAATGGTCACTTACAGTTAGGGTTGTAAAGTTCTGGGAAAATTTCCCTTTTTGAGGAATTGTGAGGTCATTTTGGGAATTTATAGTACTAACAATACCATGGAAAACCATGGGTTTTAAGAAATGACAAACAAACATAATGTTGGTCTACCACAATGAAGACATTTATTTTTATATATTTTTTTCCAAATGCAGTTTATTTGACAAAAAGCATATTAAATAAAGAAACATAAATGCAAAAAATATATTTGAGTAATTTCCTTACATCTAAGACAACAAATTAGGTGGGCCTTATTGTAGTCAAAAGATGACATTATTCCTAATATGTATTAGGAAATTCATCTTTTGACTAAAGTAAGATTATACTAAATGTTTAACTTGACTTGCCTGACTTAGGCTAATTATTTATCTCAACCACAGCTAATTTCATCTTCAGAAAGAGACTGGAGAATCTGGACAATCCTCAATTTGTGTGGTATCATCTTTGATGAGCTCAAAGAATTTCAAGACAGCCCCTATGCTGTATGTTCTGCGAAAAAGGCACCAGTTCCGCTCTGATGAAGCTGATGTTGAAGGGATCTGGATAATAATTGAAGCAACAGGGGACATGGCTTCACATCTAGTCCATTCCACCAGGTTGATTCCGTGATGCGTTTGGCTGCCTCCACAGCCCTTCCTTACTGGAAAATCTAGCCAAACTTATAAGAACTTTCCCCTGATCTAGATTAAGGTGCTGTGCAATGGCAGTGACATACTGTATGTTGCAGAAACCTGCTCTCCAGAAAAACCTGGACCTGTTCACCACATTTTGTTTGTTCATTGTTTTCTTCAACTTTTTGTGTTTTATTAGCTTTGTTTAAAGCATGAGATTGTTACAGTGTGTTATAGAGTGACGATTTCCCCTGGAAATGAAGTTACCGAAAGTATACCAGGAAAATTCAAACCTTTGCAACCCTACTTACATTATTTGAGAAAATAAAATTTGGATTAAGAAATCAGACAGTCGCACTCTCGGGTTTCTCCTTCTCCTTGAGTGTGCGATTCTGATTTCTTCATGTTTACGCTCCATTAGTCTGCACCTCTCTAACTTTAGGGTGTGCACCAATTTTATGTATATAATAACAAAAAACATTTGGATAAATTAGATTTTTTGCTGTAAACCACATGCCAGACATTTTGTGTTAATGTCACAGTAGAAACATGAAATTATTTCCATCTTAGAATGGGGTAAACAAGGTTAATGTGTATGGTATGAATTGGCAGTGTCAATTTTCACATTTAATTTTAATTTCATTTTTCTGAGACTGAGCATTAAGATATTATCTTTATTTTTACTGGTGCTCTGAAAGAGGCAGCAGTATCAGTGGGTAGGGGAGGAAGCGATGGATCATTGGTTCGGTTCACAGTTGGGCTGCTGTTGTGTCCTTGAACAAGATACTTCTTGCTCAAATGTTGAATCCAGCTGGTAAACAGGTTGCAGATTATGTAAGCCTGGTAAATTGCACTGGATTTGGTTGTCTGAAAATAGAACATTGTATCATAATTGGACGACTTAACAGCCAATTAAAGTGCTGACCTTTAGCCTAACAGCCGGGTTTGGCTCATTAAGTGAAATCAGGCAACTGAAGCTGGAGAGGGTGGCAGCACAGGCTACTAACATCGTAGGGAAACGACTAAAACCCCTGAAACACCTGTGTGAGGAGCGCACAATTAAAAAAGGAGAGCGGACTATGGCCCTTCCATCACATCCCCTGAACTCTCTTTGAGACTCCATCAGGTCGAAGATTAAGGTCCTTGCCTCTTAAAGCCAAAAGAGCCCGAAACACCTTTGTCCCTACAGCTGTTAAGACTGCTTAATGACACTGGACATCTCAAGACAGCAAAGGCAGATGAGGAACTGTTATTGCCTTTGATGTTCAATTTTTTGATAGACAAATTTGTGTGCAGCTGTCTGTCAGTCAAGGTGTATGTGTGTGTGTGAGAGAGATACAGTACCAGTCAAAAGCTATAACAATACGGCTTTGTCAAGGTTTCTGGTTGATGCATACTGAGTAGCTAGGCTAAACCCGATTATTAATGGTGTAGGCTACAGCATTTGCTCTCTGTTAAAACTCGAAAGGACTTTGGTTTGTGTCACTTATTTTGTTGGACGCATCACTACTGCTGCGCAACCTAGGTTCTAACTCGTGACACCGGCTCCCGGCTGTAGTAGAAAGCAGTCAGAGACAGCCAGAGCTAAGAGCCAGAGGCGTGGGTAAGCACGATTCCCTCGAACTGGCGAGTCGAGTCAGACGACTCAGCATAAAGAGTCGTTCAAAAATACCGATTCGTTCGCGAACTGCACATCACTATTGTCACAAACTGGACCTTGCTTCCCAAGGTGGTAAGCTAGCTTTCTTGTTTTGAGTATATACAAGCTAAACTCAAAGTAAATTGAACGTTAATAAACAGTTAAGGAAAGGCACAGTGTGTTCATTAGTTGACGGTTGATGCGTTGAATCTCTGCAGAACTGGTTACTTAGACTACTTTGAGCAATGCGAAATGTTTCCTTGTGCACTCCGAAGCGGAACGACCAATCATCGTACAGACGGAAAGTGAAACTACGGGTAGTGCAAAACTTCCTGGTGTGTATGGTTATGTAAGCGAGTGTCTCGTCGAGCGAAAGCAGTTGAAGCTAAACCAAGGTAAGATATTAATGCATGGTAAATTGTAAGTTTATCACATTTTAAACTCTGCTTTGATAGTCAACAACAACACCAACAACGTAGGATTGATTACAAGGTTACCGACTAACTTCTTTGTAGCTAAACAATTAGCCGAAATGTATTGCTCCTTTAAACGGAACTCTTGTAACAAATTTGAGGATCTTTGGATTTGGACATCAGTCTTTCCCTTGACTGTATAGTTGTATTATTATTATTATTATTATTATTATTATTATTATTATTATTACTGGACGAGTTATTTTATTCTGTTAAAACCAAATAATGTTTAACACGCCCAGTTGGAGAGGCCTAGAGCCATGTGTCGGCTATTGTAAATTGTACGCTGAACACTCAATCGCTTACGCCTTCTACATTCCGTGCTGGCATAATGCTTTGCACAAATCTACAGGCTGAAAAATCAGAAACTGAACATCAGTAGGCTATTGCATGGAGCTAAAGAAGTAACGCAAATGGGTTAACTTGCTACCAAGATTACCGTTGGATGATAGTAGCCTATATGGTTCTGAAGACCTGTTGTGTAATGTCTGAATCTGAAAGTGTTTCTTCTTTTCGTCAGTCACACACAGGACTGACTCTGGACTACCAAAGCCCGTAGAGACTATACAATCTCTGGTATGGCTTTGCAATGCTGTTCCTTTTGTGGATGCCCTAGGCCTTGGTTCCGTGTTTACTAAAAAAGGGGAAAGACATTGGCCAGAAATGGGGAACTGGTGCGAAAAACAAACCGAAGAAGAAGAAGAAAAATTGCTGGATGATTCGAAAAAAGACACTGACTCTTTGTCTAAAGAGAGTGAAGAGTCTGACAGGGAGAGGGGAGGTTTTGAGAACGAAGATGGAGATGACGCTGACTCAAGTGGTACCCACGGCAGCAGGTAAATAACAGTCACATCACATGGGTGCATTACTTATTCGCCAGTGGCCTACCTGAAATTAAATATAGTCTAAAGCGTAACCGAGCCATTTTTATTTTAGACCACCGGACTTCTCATTCTAAAATTAAATATGCCTGTGTAAGCTGTTAGTTTGATTGTGGTTCCTCAAAGTTTTATACGTGAATTCACATACATGCATACATGGATCAACAACCGTAACAATAGGTCTTTGTGAGTACGTCACCATGTTGTGCATGGAGCTGTTGTATGGATGGGCACACTGGTGGAACAATTAGGCTGCTTATTCAAAAATGACTGGTGCCAACTTTTTTCTCCCTTTCACAAACAACTTTTTAAAACCCTTCACTGATGAAGAGACAGTTCAGATATGCCTCAGAATTCAGAAACTATTTATAATCTCCAATTTGGAGTCAATTAAAAAGTCCCTTTGCAAATACAAAGGGAGAAAAGGCGGGTTAGTTTTTCCCCTCTGCTGTGCAGGCCTAACCAGAGTCTCTCACAATCTACCAAAGGCTTAAAGGAACACAGTCAGGCATATGCATGTTTTCTGCATTCTAATCTACTATTTAATGTTTAATATTTTCCAAAAAATCATAAAGATTGGATTTGTGGTTTTTGAGAAATGGGCCCTCAAGAACAGCTCCATCTCCAGAGCAGCTCCAGCCTTATTTACCACATTTCCCATATCTCCCTGCGCACGCTTAGGTTTGGTGTACATGAATATGTAATAGGGGGCATACACGCCACTGCTGCGAGCACAGTGATGAGCTAACTTTTCAAGTCAAGATACCACATAAAATTCTTGCGTGTCTGCCCAAAATGCCATCGTGCGCCGTTACGTGGGTGCGATATTAAGTCTGGATACCGTTTGCCCAAAAATGAGACGAGGTGCATCCAGTGGCTGGCAGCAATTAACAACCCGATCTATCTGTTAAATTTGCCAAAAAAAGATTACGACAAAGTTTGTGTTTGTTCGAAACACTTCAAGACAGAGGACTTCCAATGCGACTATAGTGCCGAATTACTGGGAACTAAATCAAAGAATTTGCTTGTCCAGAAATCCAACATATTGACCATCGGGAGCAGGATATCTTTGACGTACTGCAGAGACTACACACGATGGCAGCACTTACTCTACAACTCTTACACCTCTCCCCAGTCGTTCGTCATGGAGTACCCATTCTAATAGCCAATGATAAGCGGTCAGTCTGAATTTCCTAACGTTAAATAAAGGGGTGACAGAAAAAACTGGTTATAGTAATGTAATATCTGTTGTTGCACAAAGGATGCTAAATGAGCTGCTAGATAGCCATCTAGGTATAGCCAACAAGCGACTGATTCCGACAGTAGCCTAACTGACGTTACATGGAATTTCAGAATCTTGGTGTCATGCTGGCAAGCACAACATATCGACTTTAACATACGTTTAGCAAACGTTAACTAAATTACAAGATTTTGATACAGCTTGTTAGCTACTCACTCGTCGCTTAGTTGCCCTCCTGGACCCCTTGGTTGTGGATACTTCTTCCAATTAATCCTCCTATTGCTGCATAAGAAGTTGGTAAGTACTGCAGGATGTAGCAAGGGTTCAAAGTTACTATTGGCAGTGATGCAAACTCCGTGTTCGGTTTCTGCCAACAGCCGTTGCCCTCGATCCCATTCGCGGCAGCAAAGGCTCTCCGTCTCGGTAGGCATGGGTTCACAGTTCCCACTGGCACCAATTTATGTTCCCACTTCTCTGCTCTCTGTTAGCTTCGGCTGCCTCGTCCTCCACTCTCTGTCTCTCTCGCTCACGCAATTCTTCCTCTGTAAATTCCGGTTCAAAACTGTAAGGTTGTATTTCTTCGATATTTGGAAGTCGCTAACGTTACCGTATTTTCGGAGTGTCATGTGATCGCCTGGATGGGTGCCCGCCCATAAACCAGTCTCTGCGTTCAAGGGTGGAGTTTGAGCACCCGTTACCTTCTGGGAAACACTGGCTGGAGATTCAAGCCAAAGACGTCCAGTGACGTCACTGGACGTGTTTGCCCTTTGAAGTTTTGCCGCCGTATTTCCCATAAATAGGAAACGGCTGCACTGACGGTGATTTTCAAAAGGCCAACACACAGAATTTAAGCATTTAATCCAAATATTCTCAACTGAAACAAGCGTGACTGTGCTCCTTTAAGTCCCTTCGAATAGGTGTTAGGTGAGTGTCAGAAAATGCAACGGAGAGCAGTATACTTGAAAAGGTGCTAAACGCATATAATGAAATTAAAATGATTGAAATATATTTTAGCACTGTTCTCAATAATCAGAACTGTGGTGTATTATGCAAATGAAATTCCAAACAAATGCAGTTCTTTACCTTTAATTACCAAACCACCTGTCACTTAAAAACAAGATTTACTTGCTTTACTTGCTTTGCAACAATGTACCATAGCTTGCCATTAATGTCGCAGTCAATCAATACCCAATCAAGATGGGTGTTGGCAAGTCAGTTAGAACATCTACTTTGTGCATGACACAAGTAATTTTTCCAACAATTGTTTACAGACAGATTATTTCACTTTTAATTCACTATATCACAATTCCAGTGGGTCAGAAGTTTACATAGACTAAGTTGACTGTGCCTTTAAATTTTTAATATTTGGTCGCATATCCTTTGCATGCCATGACTTCCTGATGTCTGTGACCCACAGGCCGACACAGCGCATAGATCAAGTCTGAGGCTGCAGAAGTGGCTTGCTCGTCTTTCTGTTATTTTCTCATTTATAGTTTAAGCTATAGGTGGTTCAGTCATGTTTGGTGCTCAGATTTGCCGTGAAGCTAGAACATTTGCTAGCATTTTCCTGATGGTGGAATATTATTTTATTGTAATTGTATCGTACATAATTCAATTCAATTCAATTTTATTTGTATAGAGAACAGAGAACTGTCACAAAAACGCTGCACAGGGAAACGGAAGGAAAATTGAGCAAAAAACCAGGCCTTAGCCCCCAACCAGCAAAACGAGGTAAAAAACTCCCCGGAAGGGTAGAAAAAACACTGAACAGTGGCAAGAAAAAACTCTCCAGTGGGAGGAAATCTCGGAAGGAACCTGGCTAGAGAGGGGGTGCCCATCCTTCGCTGGCCGGCCCGGTTTAAACTAAGGGTGGACTGAATGGTAATAGTCAATTCAATAATCAATTCAAAGGGGCGGGGTGGTGCATCTGGGACTCTGGTTGCGTCAAGTCGGGAGGATAAACCAAAGGAGGGACAGGACTGAAGCAGTCTGCAAACTCAAGGTGAGGGGCATGACTGGAGCAGTCTGCAAACTCAGGGCGAGGGGGGGACGGGCCGGAGTAATCTGCAGCTCAGGGTGAGAGAGGAAAAGAGAAGGTTACCCCCCCCGACTATGGAACACCGAGAGTGCCACAATAATAAATAAATAAATAAATAAATAAATACATGTGGAATTAAAATAAAAAAATAAAAAATAGAAATATGAATGTAGAAATATAAAAATGAATAAATAAAATAATTTGGAAATAAAATAAATCTGGGAATGAATATAGAAATGTAAATGTATGTGCAATTAGGGCTTAACCTGATATATAAAGTTGTGTGTCATCTGCGTAGCAGTGGTAGTTAACACCATGTCTGCTTAAAATGTTCCCAAGAGGGAGCATGTAAAGAGAAAAGAGCAGAGGACCCTGCTAGTCCTCTGCTCTAATATCCCATATAGACGATGGGATATTAGCAATTATCTCCCTGGGCTATACTTAGGGCATGGAAGATACTCATTCCAATTTAATGTGCTATGTGATATGTAGATGAATGAAAAATTTCCCTTCGATTGAATATCAATGGCAACATTTTTGAAAACAAGACTAGGCAAGCCTAGCTCAGCCCAGATGCCTTTATGCAGCCAGTGAGGAGCAGGTGAGAAGGCATGGCGGATATAGCGCTCTGTAGTCCCGCCCCCTCCTATCCCTGGCTGGTCCCGGAAGACTGCCGGAAGCCATTACCTGCCCCGCTTTGGGATCTTTCAGTCACCCTTTATGATGATATTATGGCATTGTATGGACCAAACTTTGACATATACGTGATACAACTTCCATTATATACTCACCACCGCGTTTAAATCAAATTTGAATCATATAATTAATATAGTTTGAGAAACATAACTACACTACCCAGAATCCCTGGTCATACATCGCCTGCTCCCACTTTTGCTAGCTAGCACAGTAGCTACTACCAGGCGGCTGCTCTACTAGCGAAAATGGCTAACACTCGGTCTACTCTTTTAACTTATTATGGAAGTAGCTACCAGCTAAAGAAGTAGCTACTGGCCGCTCTGCTAGTGAAAATGGCTATCACTTTGTCTTATTATGGAAGTGAATCACCAAAGGCGAGAATCACTATCAGTCTGGCCATGTCGAAAGTGTCAGCTTATGGCTTTAAATTCAGCAGTGGTGGTGAGCAAGTGAGTAGACCGGATGTTGTAGTCGTTTTGGTTGTTTTTTTGAAAACGTGTTTGTTGTTTATTTGTTGGACATGATTTCAAATGACCAATTTTATAAATTATTTTAAAATGTGACAACCCCTCTCTTGGGTGTTTTGAACGTGTAGCTGCCTGAATATAGAAAAAAAAGCATTTTCAGTCCATTGACTCCCATTGTATTTTTTCCGAAAAGTGGCACCAGACGTTCGTCACCAAAGTGGGCGGGACTACGGAGCTCTATAGAGAGAAAAAAATAGTACGCAGTAAAAAAGAAAAGGAGGAAGAGGAGGTATAGTAGAATATAATGTTCCTATATTTTGAGCATGAAATATAGCGCATTATCTGTGTTGTTTATGTTAAGCAGTCTTTCTTGGAGTGGGAAAACGCCCTGGGTTAGAGAAAAGGGACGAAAAAAGGAAGAAACGTTGAGAGGGAGTGATCTAAAGGCTAAACCCCCGTGCATGCGTAATGTTGTCCAATGTTACCATCCGGCATTGTTGTAGTATGATGGGAAAAAAATGTATACGTTAGTTCAATGGAACAACAGCTATTGGCTCTGTTTGTTGTACGAGGGTGATCCGACAATTTCATTCATTCAATGAACAGGAGATTTAAAAGTATTACCTCTCCCACTGGTGAAACAATAGGACTATTCACTGGGCGCTAACGCCTAGCTACGAGAGAGATTATACAATTCAGCCAATTGACCTGTATTTTCCTATACACTCGTGAGAGTTGGTCATGATAACGCCTTATTAGCTGATGCCTCTTGATGGCCTAATTGTCACCACCTGATGTAGCTGTTTGAATCCTTTGTGATGTTGGTGTTTCCTGTTTGTTTTGTTTGTTCTGAAGAAAGCCCCTTGGGTCGAAACGTAAACTAAAAAAGCGTTTTTTTTTTTAATGCAGTGCTGTGTGGAGTTCTTTATATTCTACAAACATTATAATATAAAAATTCACAAAGTTTACATGATTAATCATTAATATTTTGTGTTAGCCACGTTACCGCGCGTTTTCCCGGAAGTGCTTGGTTTCGTGCATTTGAATGGAAATATTTACTGGGAACTTGTTTTGACGGTGGAACACGACAAAGACAGTAATATGGAGGGAGAAGAAACTGAAAGGAATGAGCACAGTAGCCTAATCAATTTTACGGAACATACAGGATGAAAAGGTAATGTGATAAATAGGGATGGGAATTGTTAGAATTTATTGATACCGATGCCATTATCGATTCCGCTTATCGATCCGATTCTTTATCGATTCCTTAAATATTATTTGCTCCCAGGCTATTAAAAGACCAACTATTACTATTGGGTGGTCATCTAAAATGGATTCAATGACACAATATTTATAAAGTATAAAGCATTCGTTTTTCATTCATATTTCTTAGTCATATCATGGAAAATATTTATCTGCTATATTTATGCCTGCACAAGTGGCAGAGCATCCAATAAAACAGTCAGAATTGTATAATTCTGTAAATTGAAATGGCATTATAAATGTCATTTGGCTTGATCAATACGAGTGCTTAAAAATATCAGACGTCAAAGAAAATAAGAGGCACCGGAAAATAATGAAAAAGGACGCGAGAAGAGAGGATAAATTATCAGTTTAACTGATTAAAGAAAGATGGCTAAAATATTGTTGTTTAACCGCTGCTCTGTGATTGGGATATTTAGTAGTTTCTTTCTCTAACGAAGATCGCAAACTTTACTTATGAGCTTCTCTTATTAGCTGAAGATGACGAAGATTGAAGATTATCATTTAGCTAATTTAGGTTAGTTATTCGCTTTCCAAATCTAGGCTACTCATCTGTGCGTCGCCAAGCAGGCAATCATGGTCAGATTAATCTACCGCCAATCAAAACACTGTAGTTTTACACTTGTAGTTGGTTATAGACTCCGGAGGGAAGTCCACACACTCCACAAATCTGTTATAGTTCTGAATAGTTGATAATTTCCGAAGACGGATCACAAAATGGAGCTTCCACGAACACATTTTCTATTAATTTTTAAATGACAGTAGCAGTAGTATTAGTTTTTAAAAAATTACGTTTAAATTTTATATTTTTAGACGGGGCGCCAAACTCTGCCTGCAATCATGCGCTGACTGAATGAAAAACGAAGGCGCGCATGACGTGACGTTGTTTTGCTATGCGTAGCTGTCAGGAATACATGCTGGAATCGATAAGAGAATCGATAAGCTCGAAGGCGTACAATTCCGAGGAATCGGACATCTTGGAACCGGTTCCTAACGGGAACCGGTTCTCGATTCCCACCCCTAGTGATAAACGATTTATCTGTAATTAATGAAACTGTAGTGTTAGTAACAGAGCTGTGATTAGCTTCCCTGCCAGGTGTGCACCCCCAACGGGAATAGCTACTGCTACGGCGTGTGTATGAAAATGAATGGTTTAGTGGAAAACGGTGGAGCGGGAAAAGATAATGAAAACGGGTATTTAGATGCAGTCTGTTCTGTTGCAGTAGTGACAGCCAGCTCTGTCACACATTGTTTGTACATTTGTGCAGAAAACTTGTCGACATTCGACGAACAGGAGGCTAAATGCTGTTTATTTATTTATTTGCCACTCGACAGGTTGTGTATTTGCCAGGATCACAGTCAAACAAGTTTTTTATTTGCTCAAAACCAATAAAATTTTGATTTGTAATACATTACCTATTAAGCAGTCCATGGTAATCGGCAAGGTATGAAAACTAATTATGTCATTCATTCAATGAATAGGAGATTTAAAAGTATCACCCCTCCCACTGGTGAAACAATAGACCTATTCACTGGGCGCCTACACCCATTTCAGCCAATTGACTTGTATCTTTAAACATATCCACAGGTGTCCACAAACATTACTTTTATATAATTTTCGCTTTTAAAGCACTTCAACTTTCGTTTTTCATCATGAAATGCTTTTGTATCGGCCAACATACTGATACTGAATGATAAACATATTAAAAGTTCAAACGTTTTTGTCGTAGTTAGCTGTTTTAGCTATGTTTGCTAGCAAAGCCAAACTTTCCTGCAAAGGGTGTCCATGGCGCCAATTCCCCAGTTGTGCACCTCCGATATGCGAGCTCCCACCATAAACTCAAGCAGGGTTAGACAGCAAACTTTTTACCGTAATTACTTGGAATTTTACGCGTGAACGTTTCAATTGTTTTTACCGTAATTATGCAAAATTTTAATTTTGTGCATTCGCTTTTCAACTTTTTACTGCAAAATTTTAATTTTGAAGCGCACTCGCAATTCGCGCATGCACTTTTCAACAACGGGGAACAGGCAGCCACTCAGCCAGTCAGTTACCTACATTCAGGCGTTTAGGTAGGATTGGGTAGCATTGCTTTGGATTAGAGCTTGTTTAAGTTGTGTGAGCTAAAATAGCCAACATTGTTTCTTGTAACTTGGCCTCATTTTGATATCAATACTTTTAATGGCAGGCCTAGATTTTGCTAGTTCTATTCTATTATAGACAATGCTTTGTATAACTTGGCATTTTTGTACATTAAAAATGTTTTTTGTATACTTAACATGATGGATGCTGTTGCAATTCTATGATTTATTTGGTGTTCCCTATAAAGTTTATTCCAACAGTGACAATCAAGGATTGAGTTTCCCCTCTGAGGCAGTTACGACAACTGTTCTCTATTCCTCACAATTTCAGCATTTAAAAGCTTACCAGGTTACTCTGCTTTGAGTAGTCAAGGTGACTCTTGTAAAATAACCTGCTACCTAACCAAAACATAGCCCATGGAAATCACACAATAATGTAATTCTGGAGGAAAATGCCTCATTTTCAATCTTGACCTCCGATCTTTCTGATATTTGAGACCAATAATGTAACCTTGAAGTGATGACCGTTGGTATACTTTTGAGGAAAAAAGACAAACCGTCATTAAGAAAATTAGGGACAAAGTGTCCATGTTCACTTCATTTTTGGTCTACCCACCTCTGCTTTTGAGACCTACAATCGTAAATGGCAAAAACTATCTTGGTCTCATTGTAATCACAAAGACTGCTACAACTAGACTAGATCTACAACGTGAGTCATGTTTGAATACTTTTGACTTAACTAATTAAGAATGAAAAATAATTCAAAAGAATCATCTACTTATCTCAAGACTACTTTTTAAATTTTGCTCAATTTAGTTTTTGATCAATTTTCATATGTTGTTCTGTCCAGTTCAGTGGAAACACATGCCAATTTACAGCATGGGATCTCTTGTATTTTTTGTTTTACAGTACTATTACAAGGTAAGGGGTGATTGAATGGTTAAGAATTGGAACTGCAATTATAAATAGCATTAAGGATATCCATTCCAAATAAAGGATTCTAATTAAAATTAGTTAATTTTGACTTCACTTTCAAAGTCAAAATTAACAAATTTTAATTAGAATCCTTTATTTGGAATGGATATCCTTAATGCTATTTATAATACTAGTTGCAGTTCCAATTCTTAACCAATATAATTACTAGTTAGTATAACATAATTGCGTTAGTAATTGTAATGGGTAATCGTTGTCATCTCTGCCATGTATGAACGTTACTTTTGACAGGGTCATTGATTTAGCAATCTATTGTGTATTAATGTCCCCTCATTTTGTCTGTCAAACAGGGAAATCGGAAGTATGGCAAAGCTGGACACTGTGTTGACAGTTGTGCAGGTAAACCAAGATGTGGGCAGTGAGGTGCACAATCTGGAGATTGCTGACAACAAATGTCCAGAAGTCTCCTCCCCTAAAGCTGAAGATTTACAAACAGCAGCCCACAATCAGAAGATCAATGAGCGGAATGTAGAAGATGAAAAGACAGGAAGTGCACATATACCATATCTTCTCCCCAAAATTGACAGTATATATGTAGAAGACCCCCCTAAGCCTGAAGACCTACTGGTTAAACTAACTACAAAAAAAGATGAAGGTGGACTGCCTTCCTCCCCCAAATCTGAGGATGTGTACAGGATAGCAAGATATTATTCCCTCAAGCATGATGAGACTGTAGAGCTGGTAGATCCCTACTCCCAGAATGAGACTGTAGAGGCAGTGTACCCCTCTCTTAAGAATGAGACTGTAGAGGCAGTGGACCCCTCCCTTAAGAATGAGACTGTAGAGGCTGCAGACCCCTCACTTAAGAATGAGACTGTAGAGGCTGCAGACCCCTCACTTATGAATGAGACTGTAGAGGCTGCAGACCCCTCACTTAAGAATGAGACTGTAGAGGCAGTGGACCCCTCCCTTAAGAATGAGACTGTAGAGGCTGCAGACACCTCCCTTAAGAATGAGACTGTAGAGGCAGTGGACCCCTCCCTTAAGAATGAGACTGTAGAGGCTGCAGACACCTCACTTAAGAATGAGACTCTAGAGGCTGCAGACCCCTCACTTAAGAATGAGACTGTAGAGGCTGCAGACCCCTCACTTAAGAATGAGACTGTAGAGGCTGCAGACCCCTCACTTAAGAATGAGACTGTAGAGGCTGCAGACCCCTCACTTAAGAATGAGACTGTAGAGGCTGCAGACCCCTCACTTAAGAATGAGACTGTAGAGGCTGCAGACACCTCACTTAAGAATGAGACTGTAGAGGCTGCAGACAGCTCACTTAAGAATGAGACTGTAGAGGCTGCAGACCCCTCCCTTAAGAATGAGACTGTAGAGGCTGCAGACCCCTCACTTAAGAATGAGACTGTAGAGATGGTAGACCCCTACCCTCAGAGTGAGACTGTAGAGGCAGTGGACCCCTCCCTTAAGAATGAGACGGTAGAGGCTGCAGACTCCTCACTTAGGAATGAGACTGTAGAGGCAGTGGATCCCTCCCTTAAGAATGAGACTGTACAGTCAGTTGACCCCTCCCTTAAGAATGAGACTGTAGAGGCAGTTGACCCCTCTCTTAAGAATGAGACTGTACAGTCAGTTGACCCCTCCCTTAAGAATGAGACTGTAGAGGCTGAAGACCCCTCACTTAAGAATGAGACTGTAGAGATGGTAGACCACTACCCACAGAGTGAGACTGCAGAGGATGTGGACCCCTCCCTTAAGAATGAGACTGTAGAGGCAGTGGACCCCTCCTTTAAGAATGAGACTGTAGAGGCTGCAGACCCCTCAATTAAGAATGAGACTGTAGAGGCTGCAGACCCCTCACTTAAGAATGAGACTGTAGAGGCTGAAGACCCATCACTTAAGAATGAGACTGTAGAGATGGTAGACCCCTACCCTCAGAGTGAGACTGTAGAGGCAGTGGACCCCTCCCTTAAGAATGAGATGGTAGAGGCTGCAGACCCCTCACTTAAGAATGAGACTGTAGAGGTAGTGGATCCCTCCCTTAAGAATGAGACTGTACAGTCAGTTGACCCCTCCCTTAAGAATGAGACTGTAGAGGCAGTTGACCCCTCTCTTAAGAATGAGACTGTACAGTCAGTTGACCCCTCCCTTAAGAATGAGACTGTAGAGGCTGAAGACCCCTCACTTAAGAATGAGACTGTAGAGATGGTAGACCCCTACCCCCAGAGTGAGACTGCAGAGGATGTGGACCCCTCCCTTAAGAATGAGGCTGTAGACCCCTCACTTAAGAATGAGACTGTACAGTCAGTTGACCCCTCCCTTAAGAATGAGACTGTAGAGGCAGTGGACCCCTCCTTTAAGAATGAGACTGTAGAGGCTGCAGACCCCTCACTTAAGAATGAGACTGTAGAGGCTGAAGACCCATCACTTAAGAATGAGACTGTAGAGATGGTAGACCCCTACCACCAGAGTGAGACTGTAGAGGAAGTGGACCCCTCCCTTAAGAATGAGGCTGTAGACCCCTCACTTAAGAATGAGACTGTAGAGGCAGTTGACCCCTCACTTAAGAATAAGGCTGTAGAGGCTGTAGACCCCTCTCCTAGGAGTGAGAACGAAGAGGCAGTGGACCCCTCCCTTAAGAATGAGCATATAGGGGTAGTGGACCCCTTCCTCAAAAGTCAATCTGCACAATCAGAGGAGCCCTTAACTGGGACTCAGGACATGAAGGCAAAAGACCCAACCCCTAGGACTGTTGATGGACCTACTGTAGGTCCCAATGCTGTGTTCCCCGATGAAGCCTCCACACATGCTGATCATGAACCTTGCATGGGAAATCTCTCCAGGTAAGTTTTCTGTTGAATACGTAGTTCTGATGTGGTGTACCATCTGATGGTTTGGCATGCCGGTTTTGTTGCCCTGTCCCCACCACAGTCACCACTAACGTCTCTGTTGACTAGGGGTGCACTGAATTCATACTTTTATAATTTGGCCAAATGTGACATCTGAAATTAAATATTAGTAGTTTAATTTGATGTAATTTAAAATGAAAACATCAAATATAGAGACCGATGCGGCTTTAAATTAGAAATGAGTGGAAAATGAGCGGATCCTTCCTTGGCTAAAACTGACTTTACCTTTGACAAGACATAGTTAAGCTTTCCAGGATGACATTTTTACTTTGATTACAGGAAACTCTCCTTGAGAGTTGATTTCACTAGAGTAAATGCGAGCGCAACTTAGCCTAGGCTGTGCAATAGAGGTGAACTTAAGGTAAATTCCAGACCAGTTTGCGAGAACGATGATTCAAAAGCAGAATATGTATTTAGGGGTGGGACCATTTACTTGAGTAGCTTACTCGCCAGCAGATTCTTAAACGTGTGGAAAGAAATGTAATAGGAAAATCAGAAATCTTTTTTTGTTTTCATCTCTCAACAAAATTGCTATGGTAAAAGGTCAGAGCATAGCCTTCGTACTGCGCTTAACCCCCCCCCCCCCCCCCCCAAGTCTAGGGTGGTAGAAAGGCTAAAGCCATGCCTGGTAACAACTCAAAACCAGCTTTTATCTTATCCATTATCGTGCTGGCTAGCCTACGCTGGAGAAAATGCTCTGCAGCACCATTCAGCGGGTCTGCTGCTATAAAACGGGCTTTAGGCACAAACAAAATGAGAGTACTTCAGTAAACACAAGGACAAATCGGCTTGTAATCGTTTAGAGAAAATGTCTCACCGTTAATTTAGGTAGCCATGAGCTAATTGGTTAAAATGGAATTTAAAGTTTTTTAAAGTGGAATTTACTGTTGTAGACAGGCTGAGGTGAACAGTCTCTTATGCTCAGTCTTTTTCTTGCATTATGAATACATTGTTCAGGCATTTCAGTAGTTATGGTGTCAATAAATTGGCTGAAATATGAGGTAGCCTACTGTCTCCATTGTCACATTTGACAGGCCAGCACATGAAGAAGCTGCAGAGCTGGTGAGTAGCGCACTCCTTCTGGAAGGAGACTCTGAGCGTGAGGACCATGACAGTGAGGGGGATGCTCCAGCAGCTGTCAGGCAGACATCAGATGTGAATGATGGCAGCCTTGGCATCAAATCATCCAGCCAAGCTAAAAAGCCCTCGCTTACAGATGAGCTTGGAACCAGCAAAAGGTGACAGCGGCAGACTATGTTCCTGGGTTGCCACAAGCAGCCGCTAAACTGCCACAGGAGTGTTTCAGTTGCTCTGGTTCAGTTAGGCGTGTATAGACATTCGGGATTCATTTTTATGAATGAACCATATAAGTGGTGGAGGAGAAAATGTTCAATGACTGCATGACTGTTCAATTCATTCACACTTAGGGCCCTATCTTGGCGATCTTGGCGCTTGGTCTAAGCGCATGGCGCTAAGTCCATTTAGGGCGTGTCCAAGTCCACTTTTGCTATTTTAACGGCGTGTTTTTTGGGCGCTAAGCACAGCGCAAGGTGCAACTGGGCTGAACCTAGTCTCTTCATTAATTATAGGTGTGTCTTGGGCGTGACATGCAATAAACCAATCAAAATGTTATATCCCATTCCCTTTAAAAGCCTGCTTTTCCACCTTGGCGGATTGCTTATGATGGCGAAGCAGACATGCTCGTGCGTGTTTAGTGCGATCATGGAATAGGCTATATGGATCAATAGTAGCCTATGATCAATATTATTCGGGCTAACCATTATGAGTTCCCGGTAATTCCTGACAGTGCTGTTTACAAAATATATGCGGTTAAATTTCGTTAAAAGCACCTGCAACAGCTGAGAATAAGCGACAAATTGCTTCCGTCTCACCTTAGAAAACGCCAAATTAGCCTGCTTGTTTAACGAATTTCGAAATGAACTCATGTTCAAGCTTCATCCGAAGTTCATTAGGCTACCTGCATTCTAATTTTGATTAATAACATAAATAACGTTATTTTGCCTTAATGATGACACTAAATACAATAAATCTGTCAGGTTGGCAACCCATAGGTTCAGCATATTTTCCCTTATTTTATAATGTCCTGCTTATGGAAATGCGACCAACCTATTTTACTGGTAGCGTAATGCTTTAAAACGATCCACTTTCCCAGGAAGACCGTGAAAAGTGCGATTTACAGCAGAGGAAACTCCTGTTCCTGTAAAGCGCACATGCAGATAATGGCATTAAAATGAATTGTAAATTAATTTTGTAACGTGCTGCAAATTCCGTTTCTAATTAGCCGCTTAGTTCTCTTTAAAATCTTTTGTTCAGTTATGGAATAACAAGTGAAATCAGCGGGGTTTTAATAAGCTGAGGGTACATGATGACATTTATCTCCGTTTTTTAACCATAGGCTATCGAAAAAACCTGTATGCACAGCGAATCCGCTGTAGCCTAGGCTATTTGAAAAACAATAAAAGCAATATTCACTGGACAAGGTTTTGAACTTTTTTCAGTCACAAACCATTCTATTTACTTACAGGCTGTATTCCTAGATAAACAGAGCGGTATTGTAATGACGTCTGAAGCGCATTTTCAGAACTCAAAAGTCCGTCTATTGCAGTGCGCGAGTTTTCCATTGAATGACAATTCACGCATTAGGTGTAAATGACAATTCGCGCATTAGGCTTGATATAGGTGTTATTAGCTCCTTTTTAATGGATAGCCATTGTCCCGTACCATCGCACATCCCCTGGATGTTGATGGAGTGGGCTGAGAGCAATGTAATGTGGCATCGTTTCCCTTCGCCGAGGGAAAGGTATGTGGACCTATGGAACCTTTTATTATTATGCATTTTTGATATAGCCTACACAATAATAATATTTCACATTGTGATCTAGATATTTTAGTCATGCTTGTGCGCGCCCCTGTGTGTTACAGACAGGAGGGTACGCGCGTTGTGCACACGCCTATGTAGACGCACTTATATGCGCCGTTAAAATAACATGTAAACAACTGCGACATGACTTTAGACCAGGTTTGTGGTGGTTTTAGCGCAAGCGCTTTCTGCTGGCTCAAGATAGCAATACGCCAAAAAGAATCCTGGCCACTCCTCATCTTAAGACCAACACGCCCAGTTCACTTCTAATGGGCGCAAGAATACATGCTAGTTAAAGGACGCAAGCGTTAGGCGTTATAATGAACCTAGCGCCCGGTGTAAGATAGCAAAGACACTTGCGTTTGGGTTAGCGCCGCTTTGTGCCGGGTGTAAGATAGGGCCCTTAGTCTTTCTGAAAGGCTCTGATAACTGGAGTTTGATGTCTTGACCAATTTATTATTGCTGTAAACAGTCATGTGGTTGTGCTGGGAGGATTAAACATGGAACAAACAGACAAATAAATATTGGTGCTTTTGTCTGTTTTGTACAAGTGAAGTCAGTTGTCTGTGACGTTCCTGGCAAGGAGTCAGTCATGTTTTTACCTTACCTTAAAGTAATTTAGCTCAGGAAAGGCAAGTTTTGTCACCCTGTCAGAACTAGTCATGAGTTTACTTCAGCTAATGGCAGAGATTATGAAAGAAATTAAGATTATCTTAAATGTATATGGAGATATTTGAAGGTGATCATTTATAGGAGGAAACGGTTGTGAAGCACGGCGCAGTATACTTATTTATTCTAATGTTTTTAGTAGAAACCCAGATGTTAACCTGATAATCTGTAATGTTATGATATTTTACGTACCGAAATGCAGGTAATGCTATAATACAAAAACTGGATTTATAGGAGCTGCCGGATGGCTCATTCGGTTAAGGCACCACACTGTGCTGCATGTTTGAGCCTAATGGCATTGGATCGAATCCGGACTGTGCCAGTGCTGACTGTGGCCGGTAGCTCCATAAAGCGACACACAATTGGCAATTGCCTCGCTCAGGGACTAGGAGGTATTCTGCCGGATTGGGTTCCGTGTGCATTGCTATCTAGCGACCTCTGCTGGTCGATTGGGCATCCGCAGATTGCAGTCAAAGCCGCATAAGAAAGGTCCCTCCTCTGACTCCGCTCTATGCGAGTTTAGCTGTAGTCTGTGGTGTGAAAAGAAGCAGTTGGAGACATCACATGTTTCGGAGGAGAACCGTGGATGTCTACACTCTCCGGAATCGGCAGTGGGGTTCGCACAATGGACGCAGCTGCAGTTGCAGACGATTGGCCATTCCAAATTGGGGTGGGAATTGGATATGATCAGCCCCTCGTTGGGCGCCAAATTTACTTAAAAAATAAAAAATATTTTAAAATCTGAATTTGTGACATTGCTCTAAAAAAGTTTTAAAACTGATTAAGAAACTTCATAGCTTATTGTGGGCGTGACATAGGGGTGTAAAACTGGACATACGCAAGAAATGATTGTTCAGTACTATGCCCATGATGAGGAGGTTGTTGGCTTGAAACCAACTTAGGAAATTCCCTGCGTTCTTCATCAATATGGAGGGTGTCATACATCAATATTGCTCTGCCCTTTATTTTTAGATTGGAGCAGGAAGTGAGGAAGGATGAGGGAATAGGTGAAGAGGCGAATGAGAGAGAGGACGATGAAGATAAGATGACCAAGGCCTGTGACAACAGCTCTACTCAAGCCCAGGAGGAATACTCATTTCTGGGCAGTCCATTGATTGTTGAAGTGAAAACGGAGCCATTGAAGTCTACAGATGAGGAAGCAGACAGGTACGGTGGTGTGTAGTGGTACTGATTCAGCTGCAACTGAAACTTGGGGACATCTGTAAAAATCTATTGTAGCCGCACATGTTATTATGCAGATGCATTTGTTACCCCCACCCATACCTGGATTACTTCACAGAGGCTAACCTGAAATAAGGAAATCTGGAGCACTCAAAGCTCATTTTGCAAGAACAATGATTCAAAAGGACAAATCGGCTTGTATTCATTTAGAGAAAATGGCACACCCTTAATTTAGGCAGCCATAAGCTAGTTATCTAAAAAGGAATTTAATGTTTTTTAAAGTGGAATTTACTGTTGTAGGCCGGCTGAGGTGAACGGTCTCTTATGCTCAGTCTTTTTCTTGCATTATGAATACATTGTTCAGGCATTTCAGTAGTTATGGTGTCAATAAATTGGCTGAAATATAAGGTAGCCTGCTGTCTCCATTGTGGCATTTCACAGGCCAGCACATGAAGAAGCTGCAGAGCTGGTGAGTAGCGCACTCCATCTGGAAGGAGACTCTGAGCGTGAGGACCATGACAGCGAGGGGGATGCTCCAGCAGCTGTCAGGCAGACATCAGATGTGAATGATGGCAGCCTTGGCATAAACTCATCCAGCCAAGCTAAAAAGCCCTCGCTTACAGATGAGCTTGGAACCAGCAAAAGGTGACAGCGGCAGACTATGTTCCTGGGTTGCCACAAGCAGCCGCTAAACTGCCACAGGAGTGTTTACCGTTAGCTGTAGTCTGTGGTGTGAAAAGAAGCAGCTGGAGACACCAC
Organism: Synaphobranchus kaupii; assembly: GCA_029718625.1. Classification (NCBI taxonomy): domain Eukaryota; kingdom Metazoa; phylum Chordata; class Actinopteri; order Anguilliformes; family Synaphobranchidae; genus Synaphobranchus; species Synaphobranchus kaupii. The sequence goes on along the minus strand of CM056377.1, from coordinate 46,794,807 downwards.
GTGTTTCGGAGGAGAACCATGGATGTTTCTTGCTCTCCCGAATCGGCAGTGGGGTTTGCGTAATGTACGCAGTTACAGACGATTGGGCATTCCAAACTGGGTTGGGAATTGGATATGATCAGCCCCGCGTTGGGCGCCAAATTTATAAAAAAGAAAAAAACAGAATTTTTGCCATTGACCTAAAATCGATGAATAAAATTCATAGCTTATTGTGGGTGTGACATAGGGGTGTAAAACTGGACATACCATTGAAATTATTGTTTACTACTGCGCTTGTAATCAGGAGGTTGCTGGCTAACCAAGTTAGGAAATTCCTTGCCTTTTTCTTCAATATGGTAGTTACCATACATCAATATTGCTCTTCCATTTATTTAGATTGGAGCAGGAAGTGAGGAAAGATGAGGGAATAGGTGAAGAGGTGAATGAGAGCAGCGCAATGATTGTTGAAGAGAAAACGGAGCCATTGAAGTGTCCAGAGCCAGTGAAGTCTACAGATGGGGAAGCAGACAGGTACGGTTGTGTGTAATGGTGCTGATTCAATTACAACTGAAACATTGGGATAGCAGTAAAAATCTATTATAGCTGCAGATATTATTATACAGATGTGTTTGTTACCCCCCCCCCCCCCCCCTTCTTGAGGAAACGGTATATAATTGTGTACACACAGAAGGATCCTTACCCAGATTACTTCACAGGTGCTAACTTGAAATAAGCAGAACTGAAGCACTCAAACCTCAGAAACACAACAATTGAAACTGGGTGATTAATTTTGTCTTTAGTATTCAAACATAGATCCCACAAAAAAATACTATTATTATTAAAGAAAAATCTTACAATGAATTTCTTACTAGAAAATGTTTGAAATTGTTTGCGCCTACAAAAACTGAATATCTAGTAACTAATAGTGAATAGGCCCACCCTTTGCCTTCAAAACCATTTAATCCTTCTAGGAATGCTGTCATACAATTTCTGAACTATGTGTAGTGGGCAGTGTTGGGCAGTAATGAGTTATTAGTAATAATATTACTATTTTCATTAACAAGTAATATAACAAATTACTTTTCAAATGTAAGTAATAATATTAGAGCTACTAATCTAAGAAAAAATGTGTTACTTACATTACTTTATCTAGTGGGAAAAAAGCATTGGTAATAATCACAAGACCGACCATACTGATCCACAAAAACGTAGACTGAAATCGCCGTTTGATTATGGGCTATTTTGTAGCGAGGCCCTTTGGGCTTAACACACGAGATCACATGAGCATGGCCAGCACTGGCAGTGGGTAAACGGGGATGATACAATTCAGTTAAATTCAAGAAACTTTATTAGTCACTAGTGCTGTGTCAATCCTGTTTAGTCAGCGCATGCGCGCATCATTCACATAGCTCTTCAACTCGTCTCTTTATCGCTCAACTTTCACAATATGATTTATATTTTATTTTGCTGCAGCATTTATTAAGCCATGTTCTGAGCCATGACAGAAACATTCAGTAGGCTATATTGTTACCGACTTTGTATGTTTTGACTTTGTATTTTGTATGTTGACCGACTAGTATCCTCATCTTGCTTTGGAGACTTACCAAGCAAAGTGCTGCTGGTTAGACCTCTTAAGTGGACACATGCTACTAATTAGCATTAAAATTAATGGGAGTCACCTGTGTAGATGCTTTTGTAATTGTGATTTAGATGCTTCAAAGTTAAAGCCATTTTTCAGGGGTGTTTCCGATATTTTGTCCACCCCCTGCATATTTAAAGGCATTCAGTGGTTCCCACAGATCATGTGTTTCACAGTTACTAGAAGATGTTTGAAGTGAATTCCAAATGAGGAAAGGAGGTTAACACGGACGGAAGTTGTAAAGTTCAAACTTCTTTTGAATTCATAATTAAACAGCTGTATGCTAAAATTCAGTTTATATGTCTGTAATTTATTACAGTGGCTTTAGGAATAGTCAAATATTTGCTTTATAATATATTAAATCCGTTATTTACAGGAGTGGTGTATTCAAATGGTTTTGAAAGAGTTGCTTTCTGAGATATATATATTAAATAAGTTCCTTTTCACAAATAAACTATTCATCCCAGGTCTGCTGCTGGTTGATGGTAATAAAGAAAATATAAGTCCAGGAAAGTCTGTTCAGTCCCCTTCTCTCCTTGCTTTTACCAGTGATGAGGACATATACCAAGCGGCAGAAGATATTGACAAGCATGAAAAGATCCAGATAACACGTGAGCGATTCCCATTCAAGAGATCTAGGGCCTCATTTATAAATCCATTTTGAGGTATGTGCACGCACACGGAACGCGATGTGCACACAGTACATAACCACTGCATTTTTAAGATACTGCATGGGTAAGGGGGAAATGGATATGGGATATTTGGAAGGACGCAATGTCAAAGCATTGCTGTATTCCTCACTATACGAAGCGTTGGTGCCACGCTACAAAAAGACCAGAGGCAGTAGATGATAGATTTCTGACAGGCCTATTCATCATCAGGCTCCTGAAAGGGACCTAAGATGGAAGACCTCGGGAAGGGGGGGGGGGGGGGGGGTGACCTTGAAACTTTGATTCCATTTTGTCTCTCTTTTATCCTTTCAGCCAACGTGTAGTCATTTGTCACCTTCAGCAGGCAACTAATCAATGGTCAGCATTGTCCAAACTGCAGAGAAAAAGTAGTTAAACTAAAAAAAAAAAAAAGTAGCTTTCTGGAACGTAAAAGGCTTCCGTTTACCATCAGCGGAAGCCACGCCGCGTTTGCAGGTAGATCAGGAAGTTTGTCGAGCATGACCTGCATTTTGATGTGATGAAAGTGTTGGAGAATGAATTGTGCGTGTTCCGTGTCTTTGGGGGTCAGTTCCTGGGGTTCAGGACAGGAGCAGTGTGGAGCCACGGGTGGACATTCTGTCCTACAGTCAAAGGGAGTGGAAGGGCAACACAGCCAAAAGTGCGCTCATCAGAAAGGTTGGTTATAGTTGGCCTCTGTGATAGTTCTATCAGCCTCTGTGAGCTGCTTTGTGTTACAGCATTTCCCGCCCTTTACCATATACAGTCAAGCCGGAAAGTCTCCCCACCCTTTCACCTTCTCCACGTTTTATTACGTTACAGACTTATACTACAATAGATTGAGTTCATTTTTTGCCTCAAACATCTACACACAACACCCCATAATGACAATGTGAAAAAAGTTTTTTTGAGATTTTAGCAAATTTATTAAAAATAAAAAACTAAAATTTCTCATTTACATAAGTATTCATACCCTTTGCTTTAACATATTTTTAAAGTATCATATTTCGTATTTGGTCGCATATCCTTTACATGCTGTTACTTCCTGAAGTCTGTGACCATCAACATAAAAAAAACTGTCGATATCTTATTTTCAGGTACTGTTACAAGCGATACTATAACCTCTCTGCATTTGAATGGATCTCTATGGAAATTGGGGGGTGAGACTAGATTCAGCTGTAAATTACACTGGTACAGTATGAAACACATGGCTGGCTAAATGGCTGTACGTTTTCAAGGGTCTGAGCTATCAAACGAGCCCCAAACCATCACTCTGTTGCCAGATATGGAGTAGATGTGGATGGATCACTTTAAGGGTTGTTTCTCCTGACTTTTTTCCCCATAGAGTTCTATAGGAAAATGAGTCCGGAGAAATAACCCTTGCAGTGATCCATCCACATCTACTCCATATCTGGCAACAGAGTGATGGTTTGGGGCTCGTTTGATACCCCCCAATTTCCATAGAGATCCATTCAAATGCAGAGAGGTTATAGTATCGCTTGTAACAGTACCTGAAAATAAGATATCGACATTTTTTTTTATGTTGATGGTCACAGACTTCAGGAAGTAACAGCATGTAAAGGATATGCGACCAAATATGAAATATGATACTTTAAAAATACGTTAAAGCAAAGGGTATGAATACTTATGTAAATGAGAAATTTTATTTTTTTATTTTTAATAAATTTGCAAAAATCTCAAAAAAACTTTTTTCACATTGTCATTATGGGGTGTTGTGTGTAGAAT